>JBDJHY010175864.1:0-12215 GCA_039654485.1 Withania somnifera
TCTTGAAGGAAAGTTGACTTTGGTCAACAAGTACTTAGTTTTAGGCTCTAAAATAGGGAATTTGAGATATTTCTCAATCGAGTCGCCAGGGATCCGAACTATCAGTTCCAGCAAGTCATAAATGACTTGGGGAAACTATTGAAATGCTCTAGAATGAAAAACATCGAGTATTGATCATAAATGACCATGAGGGTCATTACAAAACTAGCTCTGTCTGCTGCACCCTAGCTTGACTCACCCAAGATCTCTACCTCTAGTTCTACCCCTGCCCCAAATTAGAGCTCTCTGAGGAGGCGAGAAAATATCATTACCTCTAGATATCTTCGATAAAAGATGCATATGGACCATCTGCAGAAGAATAGAACCAAAGTGAATAATCCAGAAACTAGTGGAAACTTCGCACAAAAGAATCAACGAGAAGCATCCCCTTATAAAAGAGCCCTGTAGCCTCTTAAAACAGGATATGGACGTCGACTTACTGATCTACGGGACTTTAATAGACTCTTGCTCCTATAGCCATAGACACTGATGAACCTAAGGCTCTGATACCACTCTATCATGACCCAAGATTCGGGAAGTGATGGCATCTAAACCTCACCTGTAGACAAAACTAATCCCTAGCCCAGGGCGAGTAGCGGTGGGCTAGTACCTGTAACCCCAAAAATAAACCAAGAAGGAAAAAAGAGACAACTCACCAAAATAATAGAAACACACCTCCAAACCTAGTGTCATGGATGATGAGCTACTATAAATATATATAACTAGAACAAAATACAAGTCTGCATGACCCAAAATATATATACAGAAGTCATCCCAAGTATGAAATGTAACAACTCCAACACAGAAGAAGACTTGGAGCAACAAGGACGCCTGATGCTCACCGTATCTCCAAAACAACAAAACTCTATTTGGCTCTATCAAGGCCCCGCTGCTAACTCATGCCCATATCTACACCAAACGGATGCAGAAGTGTAGCGTGAGTACCAACAACAACGGTTAACCGGTAGGCATAGGCCGACCGAGTAGCAATAAGCATAAATAAGGTGAAAAGTGGTCAACACAAAAAGAAGGGCAACAATAAACTGGCATAATCAACCCACACGTAGTCAAACAGTATGCCACTTACATGGATCCTCAGTGAAACCATAACCAAGTGAAACTATGAACAAACAATGTTGGGTAAATCTCAAAAGTACACTAACAACTGGTATTACCAGAATGTACTGCCCAAAGGGCGCTACAGAATACCCCACTACCTATACGTTGTTTCCCTCTATGACCTATGGCACTGCAGTACCATATATATATAGAAAATCGGGTCCCACCAAGATGTAAAGAACATCCACAGAAGATCGCTATCTATATACTTACCTTTCTTCCCCCGGTATACCCGTCCACCTAAGCTATTCAGCACCGCAAGCATCGACGTAGAGACCTAGGTCGGAGAGTCTATGGAGGTAACCAACCCCCCGTACACTCTCGAACAAAATCCAAGTAATGGCATAATCATCAGACAAGAATACCAAATCCCAACCCGAGCTCGTAAATATGCATAGCAGGAGAAACATGTCAAGTCCAGTTTCCCCTAGTCAACCCACATCCTCGCTCTAACAAGTATCACATAACATTATAAAAAAAGTAATAAATAGTATCACTGTAGCGGCAACACACATACATCAAGCATAAATAAAAAGCCTACCTAAGATTGGCCTCTAGGGGGATGGCTAGTAAGCCCTAATCACTAGTATAATCTCATCCCCAACCTCACTATGATATAGAGTCGGCATATAGTTAATATGGATCAAAGGTGTTACTCCTCCCCCACCATAATACAGTTTAGGGTCGGCGTGAAACACGCAAGTGGGGCTCACGTAGTCTCAAGGTCGAGTAACGAGCGATAAGGTCAGCAAAAACGGTTATAAACCAAAGTTTAGTAATAATGGGGCTCCATACTTGTACCCAGCCCCGAGCTGGAAATTTACCAATGTAAATACTATATCAATACTCAGTCAATAATACAATAAACCTAGCCTACCTGGCTGCCGAAAGAAAATTCTGAAGCGCATCCAACGAGTCAAAATCTTCACACAAAAATCCAAATATGGGTGAAACTGTTGAAAATATGATCAACGAGTCAAGACAAGTAAAACAAGACTCATATTGCTATATAAATAGCAGGGCCAAAGTCTCGGCTAAATATCGGGTCCAAAATCCTAACAGTTTAAAACCAGAAATTAATTATATCAAATCGAAGAGCACAACGTGAAGATCGTGCGACACAAATTTACGCTCAATTCCACAATTAGAATTAAATATACGAGCCCCTAAACATTTGTTTACTATAAAAAATATTAAACTATAGTAAGAACTAGGGATTACCGATTAGGAATGCACAACAAACTAAGATACCGAACTTTCACGGAGCAAAACCATCAACACTAGCCTTAAATAAGTGGGTGGGGTACAAGTCGTAAGGGGAAAGATGGACATTCTCTCTCTATTTTGTTTTCCTAGTTTCCTTCCAACTAAGGAAAGTTAATTTTCCTTTGTTTTAGTTCTGCTCCAAGTGTCATAGGCAACATATATATAATATAAAGAAGAGGAGGTGAGGTGGTGGTTTAAAGATTAAGGGTGAATCTTTATTCCTCCGGTTTTTAAATAACCAGGTACCGTATAAATTAATATAAATTATTTATAATAATTTAAATATATCAAAATTAATAAAAAAATATTTCTAACAAAACCTACACCTTAAAATTTAAAAACTTCAACATAGTTTGGTATGCTAACACAACAGAAAATATTAATTAGATTAAATGATTTAATTTAACACTAGAAAAAAATATAATTAGGAGAGTTGTTACAAAATTTTAATATACTACTCATTATTCCATAACCTACTGGGCGCCATGCCACAAGTCATGAATGCACGCCAGCTGGTTCCTTGAAAAACCTTTTTCTTTAGTGTTGCAAAACATTTAAGATTTTCAATAATAAACATATGAGTATTTAACATCTACTATTCAAACACGATCTTGAAAATTCAATCTACTAGTTCTAAACCTTTTTAATAGCCCAAGACTTAAATTAAGGTTTTCAACCTTAAATTTTCTCTAATTCCTCATTAATCAAGTTAGTGGGAAATAATTCTTTAATAGAGAACAATATTAAAAATCATAAGAACAATTCTAGGTGACTTCTTATCTACCTATAACATTTTCAATAATTCTCCAAACTATGGTTCTAACCCATCTCTTCTACCATAATCATGAATTTATAAGATGAAAATGATTACAAGATAATCAGAGGGATTGAAAGACTTACTTTGGCACAAGATATCCCTTAATAACCTTGAAAGTAACTCTGAGAATACTCAAAATATTAATCTTACGCTATGAAGAATAAATACCAAAAATGCCCTTTTTATTACAAACAATTGTGTGTCGCCTTCATTGCATCTTGTCACCCACCACAGCGTACCACTATAATATAGAAAAGTCTTCTATGACTATCATTGACCTAATTGTTAATTTTTATCAGAATGCCCCTTTTCTCATTACAGCAGGTCCACTAAAGTAGTCATAACCTACTATGATGACGACATCCGGTTGACTCACCTAAAAACTAAAGCACTACTTAAAGACAACGTACTTCCCTTGGTTCTAACAATATAATTCAATCTTATAATAGTAACTCCTATAACTAGAGTTTTAGGAACCAAAATTTAAACCAAAAAATTATATGGAAAGACAAAATCATCAAAACTGTTAAACTCAATAATGGACACTCCGATACATCAAATCATAATTGTTATAAATACATACATGACTCAGATATTATCCAAGACTATCCCAGCCTAAAAATTTTCTACTCTCTAGTTTAGGATTTTTCTGCAAGGATCTTAGGACGTGACCTCAACATAATGATGAGATGGTTCATTATAGAAGTAGTTTTTCTGCTTGGTATTTGGATGAATTTCCTGTATAACATGAATATAAGATACTCAACGACCATCATAGACTGTAGTATGTCTTTAGTTTGAGGGATCTTAATTTGATACATCATAGATGTTGCTTTCAGACTATGAAATCTTTATTTTTTTTTAAATTTGAGCAAGTAAAATATAATAGAAAATGCTTTGATATGGAAGGTAGGGAGTATGAGGAGTTGGTATTTCTTTCATAGTTAGATCGATCATTGGCCTTGGACATACAGTCCTTAGCCAATAAGTTGGTTTAAATTGACATTATGGACCCTAAGAGGATTTTTCTAGTTTTAAGGTCTGCATTTTTTTGCATTGGGATCTTTCATTAACTGATATTTATATCAGTTAGTCTGCCATTTATTTTAGTCTTCTTCGATAGATCATATTCAATATAATCAGTTTAAGTATGTTAGATTGAGGGTGTTCTGAGATAAGGTGTTGAGGGATGAGGTTAGGGAGGCATCCTTAGATTCTACTGGTATTTTGAGGATCAAGGGTTGCATTATTTTTAGGGTTGATACTATTTGGGTTTTCATTTGATAGGTCGATTAAGTCACTTGCTTCTTATCAGTTCATATTCCTATAGTTCAAAAAGGTTGGCTCATATTTGCACTCATAAAGTAGTTGACTTTGTGGAGTTCTGATCTTAGGCATATTTATATGCTTAAAATCCATTTAATTCCCATTTTTTTTGACTTAGTTTCAAGGATAATTATGTGCTTCTTGAGTATCTTGTTAGAAAAATTACGTGTTTGGCATCACTAACCAATGTGATGAGCTAATTCAGGTATATTATAAGCTTTGAGGAATGTAGATAGAGCATGATGCAAAGCTGGAATGAGTAGGGAATAAATGCAGGCAAATGACCCCTATCATGATAGGGATCATGAAGTGATGGCTTGTTTATCACGATTGGGATCACGTCGTGGCCCCTATTCAGTCGGGCAACCGAAGTCTTTAACTTGCATGATTAGTTGAGGAAAGTTTGGTCTTTTCATCTAGGCATTTATATAAGCCTGAGGTTGGAGTTTTTGGTTGGAGAACAACACTTGGGAATTGAAAACATCAAGTAAAAGTGATATTCAAGCAACCCAGGGTTATCTATACGTTCAATTCTTGTACATAATTTCTATTAATGTTAATTTCTGAATTAAACATGACCTTTATTGGATAAATACTCTTGTTTTAGGGTTATGGTTTGCACATGGTGTATTGGACTGATTTGATATAAAGTAGTAATTGTTTCTCATTATTTGTTGTTCTTATGCTTCATAATAAATGTGTTGTAATTGCTTATCCACCATTAGAATTATTGTATAGCTCTATAGTTTCACCAATCCTGTAATCTTATGAGTGGAATGGAAGTTTAAGGAGTAAGATTGTTTTTGTTACATCTAATATAAGAATAACAACATAAATTGCAACTAAGTCATGATCGTGTACTTAGTGCTTCACTTGGTCAAATCGGGAAGATAACGATAATGCGTTTATATTAAGTCACTACAACACATGTTGATCGAAGTATTTGTGTGTTTATATAAATAATGAGTAGCGAACTATCAATCCTTAATCATAACTTAAACCCCAGAATCCACAATTAGAGATACAATTATGTTTGTAGAGAATCAAGACTATATATGAATGTGTGGAATGCCATAGCCCTGAAACGGTTTCTTATATCAATATTACTTGGTTGTTTCACCCCAAAGTCTCATTTACATATTCGTAGTTACATTAGAATACCACAAAATACCTAATTATTCTATTGTTATATTTAATTGCTTTTGTATTAAGTTCCTTGCAAGAATCATTTGCGACACTAGTTCATAATTCCAAGTCCCTGTAGGTTTGGTATCCGACTCGAAAGAGCCACTATATTACTTGTTAGTCCACGTATACTTGCATGTGTGCTTCTGAGCCTAACAAGTTTTTGGCGCCGTTGCCGAGGGTTGGCAATTAGTTAGTATTTGATTCTTGTAAGATATTTTCTATTATACAATTATTAATGGCTTGATCTTAGCTGTTCAATTTCTTTCAGGCATTATTACTGGTAATCTCTCATGGAACAAAGATTTAGCGGAATCCTTCCAGGAACTAGAATGATTTATACATCAAAAAACAAAGAACGGAGGTGTTCTCCCTTTCTATTCTACAAGTTCAACTAGATCAACCAACTGTGGTAGTGGCTACTAAAATGTAAGCTCCAAGATCAATTCGTGAGGTGTCCATCCCAAAGACCACAAATGCTACATCTGCCATATAGAAACCCATAGCTGGAGGTAGATTCGAGCTAAAGTAGAATATGGTGCAACTTTTTCACACTAGCGGAAAATTTACTGGTTTGTCTCATGAGGATCCGCAGTAGCATATCAAAAAAAATTTGGAGATCAGTGATACATATTCCAATAGGAGTCTCACCGAATTACATAAGGCTGAGGCTTATGTAATTCCCATTCTATGCTATAAATCTTGGAGAGGTTCAAAGCATTGCTCAGAAATTGCCCTCATCATTAGCAGTCCAGCAAAGTATTTTTGCACATTTTTATTGAGGCTCTGGAACCCAACTCAAAAATATTGTTAGACTCAGCAGCTGGGGGACAGGCTTTGGAGCGTACATATGATAAAATTAATCATTACTGAATAGGATTGCCACAGGTTATCCGGATTGGAATGGAGAGGGGTTAAGAGCTAATGGTAGAAAGAATACTACTGGAGTTATGAAGTTAGATGCAGTCACAGCTTTGTCGGCATAAATTTCATCTCTCTAAAACATGTTCTCACAAACCTTTGGTTAGTAACATCAACAAATTGTAGTGAATGCAATCCAATTACAGGCTATAGGTTGGTGTGAGATATGTGGAGAAGGCGATCATACGTCTAATATATGCGGGGCCAACCCTGATTCAGTTAACTTTGTTGGTAATGTGCAAAGGAACCAAGGTCAGCAAGCTTATGGAAACACCTACAACGCAAGTTGGAGAAACCATTAAAACTTCTCTTGGGGTGGAAATTAGAATCAACAACAGCAGCAGGGTCAAGGTCAGTGTAGAAACCATCAGGCTAACCAGCAATAGGGATCTAAATACAACCAGCAGTACTACAGTACTTCACAGAATATGAGGTTGGTAATAATATCGAAGAGATACTAAAAAATTTACTAGAAGGACAGACACGAGCTAGTGAGAGACTTGAAAGGTTTGAAGCAGATATAAAAAATCAGCAGACAGTGATGTAGCAGTTAGAGAGGCAGATGGGGTAATTGACTGTGTCATAAAATACAAGGCCCCAGTGGGGTCTCCTGAGTAATACAGACCAAAACCAAAGCCAAGTAAATACAATCACAACGGGGGCCGTTTATAGTGGTGAGAGTTACCACTCAAGAAGCAGTTGAGCTCCTAGATGATGGGCCTGACCAAACCTTTTTGGTCAATGTTCAGTGGGTCAAGCATTATTGGCTCAAAAAATATTGTGGGGAGACATCCATCGACATGGTGGTTGCATGAAATTTCATGGGTCATGCCACGATGTTAAATAAGGCGCTACATGGTAGGCAACTCGTGCTTTGTAAGTTCTTTTGTGTTTTAGTTGTTTTTTTTATTTTTATCTATCTTCTAATGTTTAATAGGGGCACGAAGCTATGGAAACATTCAGATATATGTAGCATGAAATTGATCTTGAAACTGCTAAGTATAGATTGATCACGATGGCTACACGTCGTGATGCACATCGTGATCAATCACTGGATAGATGGAATCCCACCATGATGGGTATCACGACTTGATGCGTATCATGGTGAGATTCTGGATGATCAGAATTCTATTATGATATGCATCATGACGTGATGCGTATAATGGTGAGATTCTGGATAGTCTGAACTATATCATACTATACATCACTCCATGATTCATATCGTGATGAGATTTTTGTTACCTGGGAGTTTCATTACGATTGGTATCCTGATATGATACTTATCATGATAAAACACTATTTTACAGATCTCTCCATCACAATACCCATCACGTCATGATGGCGTGTTTTGGATCATAACTCTTATTAAATATTCCAGATCGGCCTGACTCATCTTACTTTTATTTGAATACCCAACCCCTATTTTTCCCAAATTCCACAACTCGGTCATTGCATATGTTTTCTCTCCCTTAAACGAAAACACCCAAGCTCTTCTTCCACTCATTCATTCTTCCTCAAGCCCATGTACTTTGATCCATGGCTGTGGATGATTGTGCTTAATGTAGTTTTCTCTTATTGTGCTATTCTTGGTGTAAACCTTATTAGTATAGATATGGTGCACACCTTGAGTTAAATTTTCTATAAAGGGGGGATGTTTGGATGTTGTATAATTGAGAGGATTGTGTGTTATGCAGGTAGTTTTATTGGGGAGACTTTGCTCTTATGGGCCATTAATGGTGTTAGACTTAAAACATTGACTATATATGTGTTATCACTGGTAGAGAGTGTGGAGGAATTGTTACAGGCTACTACTTAGGATTTTTGGGGGAATAACTTTAATATATGCATTGGCGGGGGAGAATATATTTTTACCTTATGTGTATCCATATCTGATGTGCCATTAGGTTATAGTAGTTCATTGAGTTTTGTTTTTGTATTAGGGTTGTTTTATGCTTTTGTCATACATATAGTGTCATGGTATGTTGATTTCTATAGAATGGAGAGAAGTGACAATATGATATGTAGAATCCCGAAGTCTGAGTATATCGTCATCCATTACCACCACACATTTGATTTTTGCTGCATTCTAAGGGTTGTTTAGCAACTGTTAAAGTATTTCTCTTGGTGTTGTGGTTAAGTGTAGGGTGGTTACCACAACTCCACCATTGGGAGTCATAGAGTATGTGTGTTACTGTAAGCATAAGGATGATTTGGGGGGAGGTAATCATGGTAATAGAGGTTGTGCACACACCACACTTAAGTGGGTAGCATAATTATATGGGTGAAGTCTGATGTACCCTATATGATTTACTTGTTAAGTGCGTGGTAGTGTCGAGTTTGAGTGTGGGGTGATATTTTACCCATTCTTGTGTCCTATATATCTTCCGGCATTACTAATGCTTGTTGTTACTGCAGAAAAATGCCTCCCAAAGCATCAAAATCTAGTCACTCCAAGAAAATCAGCATGGCCGATGCTAGTTCTTTCCAGGTTACTTCCAAAAGAGCCTGTTCCTTTCCTTCCGAAGAGCCACCTCTTGTGGATTCTACTAGGGTGAAAAGACGCCATTTTGGGATTGCTGTAGTTATTGATATGGGTAAAAAGTTGCACCTTCTGAACTCTATACTCTGGTACCTCCCTATTGAAGAATCGACAAGGCCATTTTAGCAACTGAGTTTCTATTGATTTTCACCCGGGTATGTCAGTTGCGATTGGAATTTATTTTTTAAGATCAAGGTGAATGCAACATTGAATTGGTATGAGAATTTTAATCAAATTGGAACCCACATGAGATGGATGAGGATAAGGTGCCGGAGCACATGTTTTGGGTAACAACAACTTTTATCAATAATTTGTTAAACACCAACAATGAGGTTAATATGACTTTGCTGTGGAACTTGTGGATGCATCCCCCATACCTCAGCTACACCACACCTTTTTCGGTGTTACATCACAAGCCCATTAGATTCAGGATTCTCGAGGGCGTCATTCAGCCCTCCCATTTTCTCACCTGAACAAAGAAGCCTGGTGTTGGCTTAAAATTTTCAATCACTATTTGATGCCAACAAATTACTACACCATTGTCATCCGCAACCTTATATGTTGTGTTTATGCATTAATGACTAGCATAGAGCTAAATATAGGTGGGGTAATACGAGTTTCTATGAAAAGTGCTCAGTACAGTAGACGGTGGAGGTATAGCTTCAGGGGCATGATCAACCAATTTATGCAGGAAGAAGAAATTGATGAAAATCTAGCAGAAGTCATCCACCCTCTGCTAGCTAAAGCAGTGGATGTCACCAAGACAAAAATTACATCGGAAGGTGGCGGTGGGCACAAGATGACGTAGCAATAAAGGAATGCCATGTATAAGAGCTACTTTGGTTTCATATATGGAATCGAAATGCTCAAGATGCATATTGGTGGGAGGACAACTACTGAGGATGAAATTAGTAAGACCATGCACAATACCCACTTAATAATCAGGACCGCACTATGTGTTGCATTGGGCTTGCCTTTGTTGAGCCTATTGATATTGATGCCCCCACTAAAGAGGAGTATGCATCAGGGGATTCTCAATGCTGCGGAAGAAGTAGAGCCTGCTAGCTCTGATGAGCATCTTCTAGTCTCCTATTTGGCAGACATGGATGACTGACCAGGGAGCTCTACATCCCTTATCTTTATTTTATTTATTGCACTGGGAATAGTGCTCAATTTTTAAGTGTAGGGTGGGGACAATATCTCTGGGATGTTTTGTACTTAATAGGATGCTAGCATGACATATAAATAACTTAATATAGGTTTAAATTTCAGTTTTTATACTTTTTGTTTATTTCATTTGTTATGTACTTTTAATTTAATTTTAATATAATTTTATATTTCTTTAAGTTGTGTATTGTATTTATTTTATTTACGTTATTGTGTAAGTAATTTGTCTTTCTAACTTAGTTTGCATTTGGGATTCCTTAGTTTTTCTGTAAGTTCTTTTCTAAGGATAGTCCCCTTGATTCGAATTAGGTAGCTGTTTTTGATCTATCTTGTTTTCCTATTTGTCATAAGAATAAAGGAATCTTCCCAACGATGGATCAATGATGACCATCTTAAGGGAAATTTGTCTTAAATAGGAATAGAATAGGTAGAACCCTATAAAATTGTAAATACGTAGAGCATTAGATATTGTACTTAACCTGGGAGAAACAAATAGTTTCGAACCACAATTGAGCATAATACAGAGGTATCAGGTGTGATATACACATAAGATAACTCTCAACACTAAATAGTGAGTTGGCTTAATAATGCAATGTTATTCAATTTGTGCTTATTTGGGGCTTAACTTTTATGTAGTACTAGGGGAATCAATGTGCCACGTGAGGTGAGATATTTGCATTTTCCATGTAATGTAGCTTAGTCTAGAACTTTCTCTGAATGTTATCAAAGAAAAATAAAAAATATTCTTTGACTAGAAAATGATATAGGCACTTGTTCATATGTCTTGGTAAAAACTTTAGCCTGCTCAAATATATATCATTAGTCAGCCCTTTGAGCCTATTGCCTATTCTTTGGTAGCTGTAACTTTACCTTTATCCTATTTATTGAATCCCTATTTTTGCACCCTGCTTCCTTTAGCACTAGTACAGAAGTCATGGTTGGAGTAACATTAATTAAATTGAGGGGAAAAAAGGAGAGAAAGTGTTACTAATGAGCATAATAGGTATGAAGACCCTCTAATAGAGTGTCTAGATGTTCAGAAAACAACACTCAGAAGAAAATGACAAAAAAAGTAAAGAATAATCAGGAGTGGAAGATAATGAAAGTTGGAAGGCATTCTTATTAGGGGAGAGTTGGCTAGTAGGTAAAAGAATTGTAAAAGGTTAAAGAAGTAACAAAAAGGATTAATGGTCATGAAAACGAAAAGTGTAAAGTGATTATAAGGGCACACTTGCATAGTATACACAGCTGTTTTGTCTTATTTAAGTGTCAAGTTGGCCTACGAATCAACTTTGTGTTGAGCAGTGTATTGGTGTATATTCTATGCCTAGGGATTTGTTGTATTCATGCTAGCTAATGGTTTGAAGTATGTTAATTTCCAATTAAGGTATGAGGACATAGTTAATGTATTATTTGAATGCAATCATTATCTTCTAGGTTAGTTTTGTATGTGTAAGGGATTGTTCGAGGACGAACAGAAGTCTAAGTGTGGGGTGGTGATCCTAGGCATATTTATATGCCTAAAATTCATTTAATTTCCATGTTTTGACTTAGTATTAAGGATAATTATGTGCTTTTTGAGTATCTTGTTAGAAAATTACGTGTTTAGCATCACTAACCAATGTGATTAGCTATTTCAGGTATATTAGAAGCTTTGGGGAATGTAAATCAAGCGAGAAGCAAAGACAAAATGAGTAGGGAAGAAATGCGGGCAAATGACCCCTATTACGATAGGGATCACGACGTGATGGCTTGCCCATCACGATTGGGACCACGTCGTGATCCCCTGTTCATTCGGGCAGCAGAAGTCTTTAACTCACATGATTAGTTGAGGGC
>JBDJHY010175895.1:0-12214 GCA_039654485.1 Withania somnifera
AAAATAAAGGTTCTCAAAAGAGGTGGCAAATGATAACACTATAGTTGGATAGTAGAATGAGATGTCTTTATTATATCAATCCTAAAAAACGTCAAATACAAGCATGCAATAAGAATTAAAAATCATCTGATATCTCTTTGCAACTGTTGCATTGATAGGCATGTGTTTTGCTTTTTCTTCCATTCTTGTCAATTTTATTATTCTATTTAGATAATAAGTTCTTCACAGTAGACATGTCAATTTAGATCAAACTTTCCCTTCTGACTTTTTTTAGTATTAAAAAATGTTAAATCACTTCAGTTCTCTACCTATAAACTTAATTTTTCACTTTTAGTTTTGTGTGTATTTACTACATGATTAGAAAAGATTTTAAAATCGGCCTAAGAATCGACATGCATATTATGTCACTAAAACTAAAACAAAGGAAAGGTATATAGAAAAGAGGTAAGTAGAATGAATCAAAATGATATAAAAGAGAATTGCATTTCATCAAGTAAAGGATTAAAGTGTTTGACCTAAGATGAATAAACTAAATTTGAGTTACAACCTTGCAATAATTCAAAAGTAAAATTATGATAAAAAACTCATGCAACAGACAAAATAAAAGGATAGAAAAAATAAAAAGATAGAAGGGTTTGACTCAATTAGACAAGATCTATACTGAATAAGCCAAATGACGACAATGTAAACTATCAACACATTATTTTCTAAAAAATAAAAGAGTGTCTTGTCAACTACCGGAGTGGCGTCTTAACCACTAGTTTGCATATAAGCTTTAGAAGAGACCCCGCCCACTCTAGTTGCCTTTTCTTGAGAATTGAGAGGACTGTTAGACTTTTCGTCGTAACATACCATCTCCACAGAGTTGACATCATTATATGCTGGGAGAGGATTCTAAGTGACATTTGGGGATCACTATCTTGGGACAAAATCATCTTTGCTTTGATAGTCTTTTCACCTCCTTTTTTAAATTTTTACAGTTTTCAGTACTATGCCGAGGTGCGTCAGAGTGGTATGTATATCGTGTAGTAGGTTGAATTCTTTTGAGTCCGAATTAACATAATTCTAAAAATAGTTCTTATCATGTTCAAACCTTTCAATTTCTAATACAAATTGCCATACGATTCTCCAATTCATGTGAAAATATCCTTGGCCCTTTGATCTCTTCCATAATCCTGCCTTGGAGTAGGTTATAAGGTACTCGAACATTCTAATGATAGTAGTGCTGGGGTGGAGCTTGAGGATAGTTATAAGTATAGTGATGCGGGGTCCCCTAGGTCCATGCCTTGATCCTTGTGTGATCATCGCTACATCGTATTTCTTTATTTTGAACTCAAATTTTCCTAATACATTCTGAGCAGCTTGTGTGGTTGCTATTAAAGTGAATAACTCAAAAAAATTAATTTAGAGATCTTTTCCCACCATTTTCCTCATTTTTACTGCATCATTGAAAGATCTACCAATAGTAAAGATCAGGTAGCAAAAGTATATATGATCTTGAGCATGCAAAAAATAATCAATCATTTTTTTTTCTTCCATGATAGAATTGACTCGAGCAACTCGCTCCCTCTATCTGATCCCATACTCACGCAAGGTTTCATCAGACTTTTCTGTCATTTTGGTTAAGGGGATACAATCTGAGACAATGTTTATGTTATTATCAAACTGACGGACAAAATCTTGAGTCATGTTATCCAACGTGTACCATTTATTGAAATCCTAATGAGTGTACCGTTTAGAGGCTGACCCACTTAGATTTTGACTCAAATAAGCCATCACTAACTCATTTTAGCATCCCCTCACATCTTTCTACATTAACTCTTCAAATGAGCAATTGGGACCCCCTGCCAATTGTATAGCTCAAACTTTAGCATCTTAAAATCTACCAGTAGCTAAACATCGGGAACACGACAAGTCCTTTTAAGACACATTCATCGACCCTCTTATACCTTGTATATTCGTTAAGACTTGCTCAAGATTATTAACCTTCCTGCTTATCTCATCCTATTCTTCTGTCATATTAAATCTCTCACTTTCAATGGATAAATCATATTGAGGGTGATGATTATACGGGTAAGGTTCCCTTGAAAGTGATTTCTGGAGGGTAATAGTGGCTATTATAAGCAGTAGGCTAAGACTTATTGATGTGTCTAGCTATAGAAACTTGTTGTGGAATCATGAAAATATGAGCAATGGATATGACAAAAGGAGTGCTTTTGGAGGCGCAACTGGAGGTCACACAGTAAAAGTACCCACAATAGTGGAAAAATTATATGCTGAGCTAAACCCTCGATGGAAAAGTGGTTCATTTGATCCAGAAGGTGAAACTTGAGTGAAGATTAGTATGGTAGAAATACCCTCTAAAATATCTAGGGATAGTGGAGGTGGAAACTGACCTGTCATCCAAGCATGATAGACATGGGTCAATTGTTAATTCAATTGAGCTCGAGAGTTATCACTAACCAAGGTAGTTCCTTCTTCAGCCATTGGTACTTTTCCTTTTGATCTTGTGAACTAGTGATGTCTTGCCAGGATACCGCAAATCAACCACCTCAAACTAACTGAATAGAAAATCAATAGAAGTGTTAGGGTGAAATATTTTCTAAAAAAATAAAATCACTGCACCCGATAATGGTTGCCTACGTATCTAGTCAAGAATTAGGAGCGTGGAGTTTGTAAAGTTTCTACAAGAAATAATGAACAATTCTTTTTTTAAGAAATTTTAAACTATTGTTGAAAAAAACTATAGACTCGAAATAATATTTTTAACAATTTTTTTTGGATTTTTTATTTTATCTAAAAAAAAATTAAGATCTTTTATATATATAAAAATACCTAACACAAAATCTTTTTGTGTTTTTTAAAAAGACGCATGTGGGCAGAAAAACAAAAAAAAAGACTTTTTTTGGTAAGAAAAAATAAATACTTTTGTTAAAAAATCTTTTAAATAAGATCATCGAATTTGAGGAGGGCTACCTAGTATCTCAATCAGAGAGAGGAGAATCAGATATGCATAGTTCGTTCAATTTAGTTAAAAATTTGAGCAAGTACAACTAACTAAGAAAAATTAATTTTTTGCATTTTTTTCAACATGAATGAAAAAAATATTTTTTTAAATTATCTACTTGTAGATCATTCTGGAACAGTTAAAAGATAAAAAGAAGATTAAAATCTCTTTGGGGTTTCATGTTTTGAAAAACATAAGTACTTCTAAAAAATAAGAAAAAAAATTCTTTTATAAACTGTCACAAACGAAGTAGGAAAATTCTTCTTATAATTTTTTATGAGAAAAAATAATTTAGAAAAGATTTTATGCTTTTTTGAGAACTATTCAAAAGAAATTAAATTTTTTTAAAGAGAGATAAAATCTTTTTAAAATTTTAATTTTTGAAAAAGGTTGACTACTTACAAATTTTTGAGATAGACAAATGACCACTTTATCCCTAAATGTATAACATATAGTCCAACAAAATCAATAATGCAACGCAAATAAAAAATTCCTAAATGTCGACTTAGGTTGGGGTTGACTAAACAAGCTATTCGGGACAATCCGTGGTTGATAGTAACTGCTCTAAATATCCGCCCGTTCCATGTTCCAATGCTACTCCTCCTAAAATATAGTTAACTCAAAGAAAATATTGTGTTCACTTACAACGTATTTTGAAACTTATTGCAGAAACAAGACATAAAATTTGCATGACAGAAACCAAAGTGATAACATATATATGCAAGCAGTAAACAAATAACACTTGAACAACTAACTAAGATAGAAAGCAATAGCAAATAAAGCGTTTTTTCAAAAAACTCAAATTAAGGGAATACCAATTAATTTTCAAGAGCTCAGGTTCTAACTCCCAAGAAAAGTCTCCAAAGATATCACACCCATTTTTCAAACTTGAAAAGAAAAATATTTACACTTTAAGATTCGAAAGGATTTTTATTAAAAATGTGATGAAAAAAGAAAATGCATTTCATTTTTTTTTATCTATTTTATAAAAAAGTCGTCACTTGATATTTTGTTTTGGTGTACCAAGTCCTCTTTTAAAACCATTTGACTCTAACATTAACTAGCTACAGAAATTTCAGTTCAGCAATTCTGTTAAAGGAGGGAAAGTGTGAAACATTATTAGTTTAAACAAGATTATTTTGACAAAACCCACAAAATACATAATGAAACACATACAAAAAAATAAAATAAAAAATAAACGACTATAAAAATAATGTTTGAATTAATATAGGCCAAACATAAAAATAAATGCGAAAAATAAACCTATCTAACCTATACTAGCCCAATCTACGTTCTATCGGGCATCTTCGTTCTTCTTCCAACAGAAGAACTTTATTACAAAATATTTTGGGATATTCCCAGAAAAATAAATAGATCACATTTTGAAAAAATATATACATGATATTTAATAAAATTAATAAAAATAATGCAAGCAAACCAAATAATTTGGTTATAATAAATACACCTAAATTTGCCTATCCAACCCAAATCCTGATCTTCAGTTAATTTTATCCTAAGGACTTGACTCATATTTTGGTGATCTAGTTTATAAACTAACCAAATAGTAAATTTATATTACCATTGTCTCCCAATTTTTTAGAAACTAACATTATTGTCCAATTCCTAAGTAACCCATATGATCATCTATACATCACATATCCATTTTATGATGAACATCATCATAACTGGAGATCAATTTCTTCCTGTAACGGACAACCAAACAGTTAAAATGATGATTCAGCAATAATACAAAACTTAATTAATTCAATAAAGAAAATCCAAAAACAAGCACCATACATATACACACTTAAGATTTAGCAAACGATCAATTACTCAAATCATCACTTGACAAAAAGAAATTACAATAACATGAGTTTAAGAATTGGACCTTTCGTATATCTAAGATTCACTTTCATACACGGAGGAGTTTGCTAATGAGGGGGAGCATATGATTTCTAATTTTAGTGAAAAAATAATAGTTTGCTAATGGATGGAGTATGTTAAGAAAATGAAAAATCAATAAGTATGGGTGTGTCCCGTGGAAAATTCCAAGAGGACAAAATGGAGAAGGTCGATGAAATTGTTCTGAGCTAATGAAAAAAGAAATCGTGATCTCCCCCCAACAATTTTTTTCTGTGGGTGCCCTCTTTATGCTATGTATTGTTAGTTTTTCTTTTTTAATTGTGAAAATGGAGAGGGTGTGCATGTGAGGAATTGAGAGAATTGTGAGTGTGAAATCTTGAGAAACTTCTAGAAGGATGGAGAAGAGGGTAGCAAGTTCTTTCTTTCTTTCTTTTTTTTTTTTTGATAAAAATATAATAATATAAACCTTTATTTAATTGATGAGGAAAATTAACAACTTGGGGACTAAGTTTGAAAATATTTCAAAAGCATATACCATGAATATGGATAGAGATAAAAATATCCACTGGTGAGTTTTCATTGGTACTTATTTTATTATTATAAGAAGATAAATAAAGCTATTAAAATATAATAAAATAAATAAAAAATACTACTTAACTAATTAACCTCAGAAATTTTAAAAAATACAACAATATAAACTAAAGAAAAATAAATTTATTTATTTAAATTTAATTTAAACCAAACATATTTTTTGTTTATTTTTGGATTCTTTTAAAAATATAAGAGAAGAAGCTTATATTCTATGAAATGTGATTATTTTTTTTGTATCTTTGTAAGTATGATTTACCAAACATAAAATATAAAATATAAATACTAAATATAATAATAAGATAATAATTAAAATATCAACATAATATTAGATAGAAAATATATGCATTAGAATGATTATGAAGTCTGAAGAGGGTAAAAAGTTCACGTGTCTACATTACTTATTTTTGAGAAAGAGTGATAGAGGCATTTATATAAATTGTATGCTTATCCCAAGTGAGAATTTTGCTATCCAATATAAGCTTTTAGTGACAAACTTAGAGATTAAGTGATGAAGAAGGAAAAAGGAAAGAGGAAAGAAGAAGGAGGAAGAGAATATATATTATCCAACTAAGAATTAAATGGGATGAGTTGACCCCTTTCTTCTCTCGTGTAATACCCGAACTAAATTTCATGCTTAAAATCCCTCCTTGGTTCAGTATTTTGTTGAAAAAATGCAGAAAACATTCAGTTTTGAACCAAGTTATTTTTCATGGAAGGGTCCACGAGCAGTGGAATGGACTCCATGGGCTGTAGACCCACTCATGGAACTGACTAGGGAATTTCTCAATTCACGACTCACTCAACGATTGTGGAATGCTCCATGGACCATACTATCAGTTATGGAGTTGGTACAGAAACTTTGACAATAATCAATCAGTTCACGAATTAGATCACAAACCATGGAACACGTTTCACGGACCATATTCCAAGTTGTTGAATTAAGAAAGTATACTGGAAATGGCCCTCTATTTTATGACTTAGTCCATGATTCATGGAATTAATATCACGAGTCATGAAATCCTTCAAGAAATTTACAAAATTTCCTCCCAATTCACGAAGCGTTCCACGAATCGTGGCAAGCAAATCACGGTCCATCCTATTGTTTGTGGTTCTCCAGAAGAAAATTAAAAATTTGTTCCCCAGACCACAAACCAATCCACGAGTCATGGAATGCATTCCACTAACCTTAGACTGGCCCGTGAAAAGTCATCTTTCTAGGTTGTAAATTATTTTCTCAGGGGTGTTTTGTAACTTCTCCCCCCCCATTACCATTAATTCAGCCGTTTTAAGTCACAAAGTGGAATATATATGTATTAGTTCATTCTATTCTACCATTATAAATATGTAGAAATTATTATTCAGAAAAAGAAATAAGGGTTTTGTTTATAGAAAAGTATGCCCAAAACTCCTCCTGGGGTTACAAGTTCAACACCTTCCTCAAGAAATCTTACAAGTGATCTTATTCAATTTAGATATTTGGGGCTTTAGTGAAGGTTCCTTTCACCTTCATTCCCAAGATCCCTATTCAAGTACTTCTAAAATAGTATAATTTTAGGATTCAACCACAACCTTATGATTTATCTTGATATTATTTTTATGAGTTAAATTATGATAATTATGTATGAACATATGATTTTTGTCATGATTAGTACACAACTTCATCAATTTACATAGAAAAGAATGATTCAATTTATGTAAGTATAGTTTATGATCATTGAATGATTTTATCATACTTAGATTCAGGAATCCTTATATATGAACATCATGCACTAGTTTTATGAGTCTTACATAACATTAACAAACTCATGAAATCAACATGATAAAATATAACATGAAACATGGAGCTTTGTCTCAACTATCATTGGCCCTTTTCAATTAACTATGACACTAGGACGATCATCAATGACTAGAAAGTAGATTGACCATCTAGATATGTACCATATGATATCCTTTTATTAATATGAGCATAATGCATGTTTTGAGTGGACTATTTAGCACTGAGAGAATTCAAGTTTAGTGAACTCCAATCGCATAACTGTATTATCAATGTAGGTTTGCCTTTATGACCTTTTTAAGGATCCTTAACTTTACAAAATGGTTTAAACTGTGGTAGGTTACAAAAGCTTCATTTCAGTGTGGGGCTTAGTACAATAGACTCCATGTTGTGTAGAGCATGATTTATGTTGCTTAAGAAAAACTCTCATTTCATGATTCATGTTTTAGAATTGCATAGCTTCTTTGGCCTGATAGTTTTAGTCTACTTATGATACTCAAAGACTTAGTAAAAATATTTATTCTTATAGCTTATGTACATGATTTGGGAAATTGCATATGATTTCTAGACTTATCACTTATTTAATGATCTACTTTATATTTATATGCATGCTATCTATTTATTGTTGCTTTCACTAACCTTTATGCATAATATCAGATACAAGTATATTTGACTTATTGACCACATTTTTGTGTTGCATTATCTATTAATGCAGAGCCAAACCTTCCTTTTTATCCCAGATCTTAGTCAGATGTTGCTATCCAGTCCATATTGGCGAGTTCTCATAGCAATGAGGATCGAAGTTAATATTTATTTGCTTTATATTGTTTAGTATTTTAGATTGTTTGTTGGAGATTTGTCCCAATAGCTCAATCTAAGTTAGTAGAGGCTTCAAACATTATAGTATTTTAGTAGCATTTATTATTTTTTCTAGAGTCTTATTATATATATATATATATACATACTTCCATTGTATGTTGTAGTCAGTAGCCAAGTGTATGTTCTAAGATCTAGCTTAGGCCAACTTATGGGTCCTGAAGGCCATGTTCCATCCAGGGTATAGACTTGGGTATGACAAATATTGGTATTAGAGAAAAAGGTTAAAGTGTCATAGGATATGAATTCACGTTTAGTAGAGTTTCTTTTATGGGTATGTAATGTACGAAACTTATAAAGGAGAGGCCTGAGCATTAGAAAATGCCTCATTTTCATGTCTTTTATCGTGATATAGAGTGTAATTGCAAAACTTCTAATAATTTGTGGTCTACTCTTTCAGGTTCAAAATGTCTATTCGTAGACAACCTTCACGCAGAGCCACATCCCTCGAAGCTCTTGCCCATCAACCTAGAGATGCGACCCAGCCAGCCCTAGCAGCCCAACTTGAACAAGGAATCATTACCGAATTACAAGATGCAATTCAACTGTTGGCTCAATAAGTCACCGGTTAGGTCAAACAAGTTACATTCCCAAATGAAGGTATTATTGCCTCCAAAAATAGGGAGTTCATTCAATTGAACCCACTAGAGTTTATTGGATCCAAAGTAGATGATGATCCCCCAAATGTTTTTGATGAAGTTGTGAAAATCTTGGATGTAATGTAGATTAAGGGGGTGGAGAGAGTCAAGATGGAATCCTACCATCTTAAGAATGTGGCTCACCTCTGATTCGCATAGTGGAATGAGTGTAGAAGTGAACAGGCTACCCTAACAACCTGTGAAGTACATGTCAAAGCTTTTCTAGGAAAATTCTTTCCTATGGAGTTGAGGGAAGAAAAGGTGTAGGAATTCATGAACCTTATTTGTCAAAGAGTGTGGCTTTAAGTTCACATAATTGTCAAAGTACTCTCTTAATATGGTTGCTGATCCTACATCCAGGATGTGAAAATATATCCATGGTATCAAAGACTTGGTAAAGAAAAGTGTAAGATTGCCATGTTTATTGGGACATGTACATCTCAATACTCATGACATATACAAAACAGATGGAGGAGGAGAAAACTAAGGAAAGGGAGAGACAAAATAAGAGATCCAAAATGAGTCAGCCAGAATAACGTAAAGCAACAAAGATTACATGGGGGAAATAGGCCTCTTTTTTAGTATAGGTTTATAGTATCAAATCCATCCCTAGATAAAGCACTATCTCAAGCAACCGAACCCATCATTTTCTAAAAAGGTAATCCATCCGGAGCTAAGTCTCAGGGTGGTGCATCAGCTAACTTCATGACTTTTACCACTTGCAACCAGTGTGTGAAGAATCACACAGGAAGGTGATTATGTAGAAAAGATGATTGTTTCGGTATTTCCAGTTGGGTCATAGGTTGAGGGATTGTCCCATAGTCATAATGGGGCATCAAGATAACAACACGGCTCAGTCATCTACATCAGCAGATCTTCTAGTTCACTCTACTCAACAAGGTACTACTTATTATACCAATGACGATCAACTCTAGAGTCAATTATATGTACTTAGGTCCATCTAGGACCAAAAGGAATCATCCGACGTCGTCACTTGTATATATTAAGTCTTCCCTATTGACTATTATATGTTGTTGGATTTAGGGGTTATATAAACATTTATTACACCTTATATTGATATAAAGTTTTGGGTTAATACTAAATAAATCTCTGATCCATTCTTAGTCGTAACTCTAAAGGTGATTCTATTGTTGTTGAAAAGGCTTATATCAATTTCCCAGTTTCAATTCTTCAAAAATTCACTTCTTGAGACTTGATAGAGTTATAAATGGTAGGTTTAGATGTCATCCTAGGTATGGATTTGTTGCACTCTTTCCATGCCTTAGTTGACTATAGAACCAAAATATTCTTTTAATTTCTAGGTAAGTTAGTCCTAGAATAGGGAGTTATCTTCATCATTCTTAAGGGTCATTTCATCTCCTACCTCAAGGGAAACAAATGATTTCTAAAGGATGTTTATATAACCCGGTTAAGGTTAAGGGATCTGAGTTTGAGACTCCCCATCTTACAGTCAGTTTCAATGGTTATAGAGTTTCAATTAGTATTTCTCGATGATCTATCTAGTGTCCCTCCTAACCGAGAGATTAATTTCAAGATAGATCTCTTTCTAGTTACTCATACCGTCTTCATCCAACCTTATTAATGGCCCCAATTGAGCTTAAAGAATTCAAAGATAAGGTAGAGAACCTTCTAGACAAGGGGTTCATCAAGCCTAGTGTTTCACCTTGTGGTGCCCCTATCCAGTTCATGCAAAAGATGGATGATTCTCTCTATATTTGTACAGATTATTGACAATTAAACAAGGTCAACAATAAGAATAAGTACCCTATTCTAAGGATTGATTATCTATTTGACCAACTTTATGGAGCCAACTATTTCTCTAAGATATATCTTAGGTCTGTATTTTATCAACTCAAAGTTTGGTGTGTGATATTTTAAGAAAGCTTTTAGACTTGGTATGGCCATTTCGAGTTCATGGTTTATAACGACCCATGTGGTCATTCACGTGCGTGTCATGTTTTGTTACATTCTAGAGTATTCCAATAGTTTCTCAGTTCATTTATGACCTATTGGGATGGAAAGTTCGTCTCCTTAGTGGTTCGATATAAAGTTATCTCAAAATTCTCTGTTTTAGAGCCTATGTTAGGTACTCATTGAATTTAGACAATATTCCTTCAAGATGAGCTTGAAATTAAAATCTAATAGTTCTGTTAGCTCCATAATGTGGTTTTTGTCCTAGGTGGACCCTTGGTTCGGGTTTTAGAAGCTTTCGGTGTGTGAGTTTAGCTTATTTTGTGTGTTTTTAGATGGCTTATGGTTGAATGTTTGAATTTGGTCAATATTTAATAATCAAAGCATCTGATAAAAAATTCGACTATGCCATCAACTACAAAATGCCAACTTTTTATTAGGAAGGGTGTTGGTTTGTTTCCCAAGGCATTCAGTGTGATTTTGAGTATTTTTGTGGATTTTTGGTTTTTTAGACCTAAGTGTTGATTTGGTTAGATTTCTCCAAATGACATCGTACGTCGATTTTGATTGTGCAGTTGAATTTGGAAAGGAATTTTAGGAGTGTATACATATATCATTTATAAATATCGGGCTTTAAACACATTCAGAGTGGTGGTTAGAGCCTTGTGGAATTGGCTGAAATTGCTGTCAAAACAACAGCTAATGCAACATCCTTTTGTTCATTGCTATCACGACACCTTGCCATGCGATCATAAAGGTCCATATGTTCCTTATTGTGATCACAATGATATCTTACACGATCGTGATGGTCTGTCTTTCTTATGCATTGCGATGCCTTTGGATGCGTTTGAGATCCTCCTCCTCAGTATTCTACGTGATCACGGGCCTCACCACCACGATTGCAATGACCAATATCCCCTAGCTTCATGATTGTGACTTGCTACCACGCGATTGCGAAGGTGTGATGCCTGGTAGTATATATTTCCTATTTCCTTGATTTTTCAGTCCAAACTCCTCATTGTTCTCACTCTAAATGATCTCAAATAATGATCAAGTATAGGGGAGTCCTAGAAGGTTTTAGGGGAATTAATTCTCTATGCATTTCCATCATTGTAGGTATTTTCTATCTTTGGTTCCTCTAAAAATGATGAAAGTTCCACCATTAATGCTTTTGATCAAAGATTTACAATTTCATGTGGTTTCCTACACTGTCAGCAAGTTGTTTACTTCATCGTGGTGCTTGAGCTTGATTTGACTTTGTAGTGAGTTTTCCGCCTTCTTCCTAGTATGTAATTCTTTGTTAATATTTGTAGATATTTGTTAAGTTTTACATTTTATTTCACTTCTTCTCTGATCGTTTTGAAGCCCTTCCTACACTTAGATTGTGTAAATTTTTGGAGCACGAGTTTCTAGTGATTCTAGGAACTTAATGGTATAATTTGTTTTTGGATCCGGTCACTACAAGAAAAATGGCCTTTAGTGACAAACGAATCTGGTCACCAAAAGTCAAATTTTGGTCACTAAATGATTTTA
>JBDJHY010175906.1:0-12214 GCA_039654485.1 Withania somnifera
AAGAACCTGTACTCGAATTTGTACATGTACAAGTGTAGTATGAGTACAAGATGTCGAAGAAACCCATACCTAGTAGGCTTTGAGGGCCCACTGAGCACATAACATTAATAAAAATAGTAAATAACGAAAAACAAATAAAAGGTCACAGAAGCAAATAGTACAATAAGGGAAGCTAGCTACTCAAATAGGAATCAGGTAACGAAAAGACATGAACGCTGGCAAATCACGTAACACGATCTCAGTTAATAAAGGAAAATATACTCGAAAATCCTTGCACAATATATATGAATAATAATATAATAAAACAAGATTCAAAAGCAGATAGGAGTTGGACATGGATGGTATACCGATAACCTCAAGTGAAAAAAAAAGTGGCTCCACAATAGTATAAGGTACAAAATCCCACATAACCAGAAGCAGCAATTAACCAACAATGACAACTAGTAGTAATAGGAATAATAAAGTAAAACAGATAAATGCCGACAAAGCCCATAGAAAAAAATATAGTGTACACCAAGAGTCACATGCTCACCGCAAGTCTTACATCTCAACCAGGGTACACTAAAGAAAACAAATGTAGAAAGTAAACACAGTACATGAAGTAAACATCCTGTGTACGCATCTCCTCCAGTACCCGTAGGCCTAGCAAGCAGAACCCATGGAAGGCTAACCTAAATATTCCCGGCGTATATATATATATGTATATATATATATATATATATATATATATCCCCGTACTCCGTATACCCCCTCCCTCACGTCACGTGGAAGCTTGGAGGTACGTCCATAGAGGTATGTCACCACGTACAAACCTATGATTTTCTATAGGTAGTGTTGCTCATATTGATAAGGAGAAGACCGAATTAGCAAGGAAAGTGCATAGATTGTCTAGCCTTGGTGTTAGGCTGGTTCATACTGATGATGGTAGTATGTTGGTTTTGAATGCTTCCAAGTCTCCTCTAGTGGTTGAGGTGGAAAAAAAACAGGATAGAGACCCATTCTTGGTTAAGTTGACTAGTAGAGATGATTTGGGTAGATATAAAGATGGAGTTTACTCAAAAGGGTGAGATGGTGTGCTTAAATATGATGGAAGATTATGCGTTTCAAATTTCGATCTGTTGAGAGAAAGATTTTGGAAGAATCTAATAGCTCTCGATACTTTATTCATTCAGGTGCTACTAAGATGTATAGAGATTTGAAAGAAGTGTATTGGTGGGATGGAATGAATGGAGATATAGTTGAGTTTTTAGCTTGATTCCCTAATTTCCAACAAGAGAAGCCTTAGAATAAAAAGATCGCAGGTGAGATACAAAGATTTGAAATACCATCTTTGAAATAGGAAGTGATAAATATGGATTTTGTTACTGGTTTCCCAATAACCAAGGGATAGCATGATTCAATATGGGTGATTGTAGATAGGTTGACCAAATTAACCTATTTTTTCTTGTACAGACAAGTTATTATGCAGAGGATTATGGTAAGTTGTATCTTCATGAGATTGTTCGTTTAAACGGGGTTCCTTTGTCCATCATTTTAGATGAGACACATGAGAAGCTGAATCGAATATGATGCAAAATTACCCTCATCTATTATCCTCTTAGTTCCACTTCAATATGAGGTAATAGCCTCTTATTCAATCTTTTCTTCTGTATGTCAATAACATATATCATGCATCATGTAGTCCATGGCATTACTTGAGATGATACGTAATTACTTGTGCATTATTAGTGTGGTCACGGCCTATGGGTCAAGAAGAAGTCAGATGCATTTGGGTCAGTTGAAATATGGGTATAGTCACACCCCATTCATCATTTATGTAAGTCAAGCAAGCTCCCAACACATGTAGTGAGAAACCTACCTTCTCCGCTAATTTCTAGCCTAAGTTTTCATTCAAGGACGAATGATCCCAAGTGGGAGATAATGCAACACCCCAAAAATTTATCTAGTGTTTTAACTGTTTTATGCTCGTACTTAAGTTCAAAACCTATGATCTTCACTTAATTCTAAGTTATTAAATCCCTAAACTAAATATATGTTAATCTTTGAAATTTATTAGAGTTTATAAACAACTCATAGAACCAAAGTTGAGTGCAACACCCTTCATAATTTACTTATTTTGAGGTTCCTTTGTACATAGGTCAACATTAATTGACCATATATCCCAAATTATAATGACTCTGACAACACATTACTCTCTAAAGAAAGTTCTTTCAGTATCTAATCCAATGCATCAAATCGTGGTTCATTTGGATCTTGGAGTAGGGAGATATGCCCATTTTATTAAAATGACGCAGTACGGTGGACCTACTGGTTTGGTATGTGGTTCAATGTGCAGCTCGCATACCAAATTGTGAGACCGAACAATAAAATGTGAGACCCAAAGTTGGCTTTGAGGGCCCACTAGGCACATAAAAAACTACAAGTAGTAAACAACAGAATGCAATAAAGTCACAGAGGCAAATAGCACAACAGGGAAACCTAGATATTCAAATAAGAATCAAGTACAAGTAGACAAGTATTGCTAGCTAATCACATACCAGGATCTCAGGCAATGAAGGAAGACGTACTCAAAATCCTTGCAATAATATATGTCAATTATAATTCAACAAATTAGGAGTCAAAATAAGAATAGAGGAAAACATAGATGGTATACCGATAACCTCAAGCAAAAGATTAAATGACTGAATACGAGTGTAAGACACAAAAACCCACATAGCATGAAGTAGCAATTAACCAACAATAACAACTAAGTAGTAATAGGAATAATAAAGTAAAGCAAATAAACGCTGACAAGTCCCTCAGAAAGAAGCACAGCGTACACAGAAACACGGTCACCTGTAGACATCTACATACTACTAGGGGTACACTGAAGAATATAAGTGCAGAAAAGTAAATACAATTATGTGAGTAACCAGTCCTGCGTACGCAACTCCTCTGGTACCCGTAGGCCCAGCAGGAAGAACCCATGGAGGGCTAACCTAAATATTCCTAGTATATCTCCTCGACGCCATATACCTCCCCTCCTCCGTGTCAGCCGCAGCCCGAAGGCAAGGTCCATGGAGGTATGTCACTATGTACAATCTCTAACGTCATTATATCCACACATCCTAAATCTCAGAACCTCAAGGGTCTCAACAGTCTAGCATCTCTTGTCGAATATCAATAGTCTCATCAAGCCGTCCTCGGCAAGTCAAGCCGTACGACGCCTGTATCATGGTATCATCAAAATTCTCAATAGATCGAGTATTATCAAGTTTCATAATCAGTAGTACCATAAGTGTCAAAAAGTTGTACTCACTGTCGTACGACGACGGACTCAAGCCTCAGCGGCAGTACTCACTGCCGAACAGAATCGGTCTCAAGTCCCAGCATTAATTGGTCAAATGATATTTTTGGGTGCCAGGGTGTAAAGCCTGGCTAAAACAAGTAAACATAGTAGTATTAACGAGGGCCCGATACCACGTCGAGTCTAAAACCATAAAAAAACCCATTTACTTATATTATTATTAAATATTTTAATTTATCAACTTATATCGTTATTCATCATTATTATTCAAATCAGTCTCTAGCCTCTGCGGCTCAATAATCAAGTGGGGATACTAACCCAATCCCAATGCACGTTCATCGGAGCCATAAACCCAATCTTTCATGCCATGAATGCACAACATATCAACAATTATATATATCAACATATGATCATGTAATAGCAATTTCCTATGCCCTATATATATACCTAGCCAACTTTTAAGTCACAGACGTCATATCAATCGAATGCCAAAATATAAATATCAACATGGAACAGATGAAAGAACAGTAAAGGATCACTATATCGAGAGATAGCTCCACGGAGCCTACCAGTCGTCCGATGACAAAGCACTGCAATATCACCAAACTTACTTCGACTGACGTCAAACATACTCCAAATAATTTAAAATTTGAGTCAATGTATTCTATAAGTTAATATGAGTCTAACGGTATAATTTATACTAAATTTCGGACTGGGCCTAAAATCAAACCTAAAATGGGATTGCGGGGCCTAAAATAAATTTTACTACGGGGTTTCCAACATTACCAGGAACCCGTGCTCCAAAATTGAGCACGATTCGAGTGCGGGAAGGGCTTCAAAATAGCCCAGAAAAATTTGACTATACGGGGTAAAAGATTCAAAATTTACGGAATTAAACGAGGAAATTCGACGAAGTAACTGTACTACGGAGTGCAATAAACTCAAGAGAAAATAGTTTATCCAATAATACAAGAATTAATTGGAGAATTTCGAGTTTTTACAATTAGGGCCATTAATGGAGGAATGCTTCAACTTTCAAGGATTAAAACGAGAAGAAGACTTACCAATAGAGGGAAAAGACCTCGGGAGTCTTCAAGAACTTTTTCACCAATTTCGACGTAGTTTCCTAGCAAAACTTGCACAAGAACAAGAGGAGAAACTGATAAAAGGGTTGAAAAATAAACTGAAAAATCGAGGCTCTGCTGTTTTAACTGGCTGTAACTGAGCTCGATCGTGCTAATTAGATTTTTAAGAAAATTTATTTATCGTGATCGTGTTATCTGAGCACAATCGTGAAAAATTATTATTATTATTATTATTATTATCATTTTACCGCGATCGCACTTATTGTAGAAAATCTGCAATTGTAGAATTTTCAAATAAAGGCACGGAATTGAACTGGAGTCCAACAGCAACAACCCATATAAGTATTTTGAGTGAGAAACATATTCCGGACTCAATGAAATAGTCAAAAATAGAATCGAAGATCGTTTCAAAAAAAATATTGACCAAGTCAATCATTTGGCTAAATCATAAAATTTCCATCAACACCTTGAAAATGCAACGACAAGTCCGGTAAATGAACCAACACCTCCACTAGCCTAAAATCACCATTCTGAAACTGATGGAAGTATTAGAATTTCAATCCGAATACTAAAATACCACCCAAACTCCACTTTAGGCCTTAAACTTAACTAAAATTCTCAAATTGGCATAAATTGCAAACGAAAACTCCAAAATACAAACTTAAGGTTAATCTTGACTTTGTTTGGCATTCCGTAGCTAACGAAACTGTTAGAATTTAATTCTGAGCTCGTATTGAAGGAAAGTTGACTTTGGTCAACGAGTACTTAGTTTTAAGCTCTAAAATAGACAATTTGAGATATTTCTCAACCGAGTCGCCAGGGATCCGAACTACTGGTCCCAGCAAGTCATAAATGATTTGGGACAACTATTGAAATGCTCTAGAATGTAAAACATTGCGTATTTATCATAAATAACCATGATGATCATTACACCTTATCCCCTACAACCCATGCCAATGGATGACATGAATTCTGTCAGTCTTGTGCCATAGCCACCAATAATTGTCCCTTGCATTAACCCTTCAAAAAGGTCTCATAAAGTCCAATGAATGGTCTTAATACTTAGTTCCATCCTAACTTTAATGCATTAAAGCAGATGTACATTCTAAGGAATATTTTTTACCCTGTTTCATTCCATCCTTCGATAAATTGGTCACTACATAACTATCGGGATTAGTCACCTAATCTCATTATCATAATCCTCCAATCTATTATAGTCATCCAAAAAGTTGCCTTGTATTTTTTGAAGGGCCATTCTCTTGACCCTTTTCAACTTCGAGTTATTCGTCTTTAATTTGAAATTATCCTTCAAGTCTTGTCGCATATCCTCAAGCTTATACTTTTTCTCATCAGAGTTATTTCACAAAGACTTGCTAGGGTAAGGAAGAAGGGGTACAAGCACACTTGGAGAGCGCAGTACAACGGAGAGCGCAGTAAATTAATGAGCTAAAGTAGTGGTAGTAGCTTTAACATTTCTAAATCCACCTTCACAGTTGTGCTTATCTTCAAAGTCTTAATCCTAAATCATGGGCCTTTATTATCAAGTGAAATAAGAATAGAAAATGAACAGCCAACTATGCACTTATATCTTAGCCCGATGTTGTTACTTTTTTCAACTTTCAAAGATTTGGGAGTTACAAAGCATACAAATTATAAACCTTCCTAGCCTCATTTAAGTTCTTAAAGATGATATTCTTATGCAGCTTCTTGTAATGACTCAATTTGTCATTGACTTTCACATTTTTTTTTTTGCATTTTAATGATCTGTAGCTTATCAAAGTCATACTCACCATCTGAATTAGGATTAACTAAACTATCATCACTTTCTGACTCAGCATCGGTTTCATACTCACACTCAACATGATATGTTTCACTGTAATAAATAATATTAGGGGTAGAAACAGTGTCTTCATAATCATCAAGAGCAAATAAATGAACAACTCTAAACTCTTCAGTTAATAACTCCTGAAGTATCTTAATAACATTAAAATCTTGAATCAAAAACAAATATCCAGAAGATCCTTTCACAAATACTTGCTTGGCTTTTACAAATTTCAAGTTATTTGCAAACTCATCTTTTATATCAATCAAGCTTAGAAGCTCTGAAATTACTTCTCTCATATAATGAATATATTTTTTGTCATATAGTAGTTCAGATTTTATAATCCATTTACCTCCATGGTGAAATAAAAGGTCAACATTCAGATCAGCCATATTCGATTATCTAGACAAAATATAAAAAAAAAAAAAGGTGGGCGTGGGGTTGGGGGTTGGGGGTTGGGGGGCATATAGAACCCAACATTAATAAATAAAGCACTATAGAAAATCTCAATGAAAACAAAGCACACATAAGGGGAAGGAGATTTTCAACAGGTATAGAGAAAAGACATCAAGGAAGTTCAACTAATAAACAAATCAGGGACCACATGAAAAGCATTAATATATGTGATCCAATATCATAAAAGATACACTGCTTTTAACAACATAAAAAATAGGAGAAAATGACTTAACAACTATTAAACCTAGCAAAAGATCAGTTACATACTAAATAAAAGAGAAGATGGAGATTCTAGAAGAGAAATCCAACAATATGAGAAGCCTCTCAAGTTTTCATCGTCTCCTGTTGTGAATGAGGGGTCAAAATATTTTATCCTAATTCTAATTTAAAATCTGGTGTACAATGGGTTATTTTACCCTAGTTCCAGGAATCAATATTTGTTGGTGGTTGTTAAGTTAGAGGACATTTATAATCTCTATGGGTAACGACAAAAGTATTTTTTATCCTAAAATTAATTGAAGGGTGTTTGTTTGTCAAATTCAATAGTTGTTGGACAATTTTAGCCCTTTTCTAAAAATAATATTACTTGTTTCGTCTTAATTTATGTGCGCTTTTTCCTTTTTAGTATATTTTATAAAGATGTCGAATTTTTATAATTAAAATTTTTAATTATAAAAAAAATTCTTTCCCTCTACATTGATTTTTTACTGTACATAAATAACTTTTAGATATACAAATATTTTAATTTAGACCAAAATTTTAAAAATTATTAATCATGACTTTTTAAAGTTATCACTTTTACTTATATATAGTAGTACAGTAATATATAAAATTATAGAGCAAACCATATAATCTTTATTATGTTCATGTGTTTGTTGAATAAATAATCTGATTCTATATTTACAACGAAATATTAGCAATTAAAACAGAAGTTTATGAACAAGTCATGATAGATTTAAAAGCAAACTAAAAATAATTTGAAATTCTAAAAAATGATTTTTACATGATAATTGTTCACTTTATAATAATTGAATATGAGAATGAGAGTTAGGTTATATTTTGTGATTTAACATAAATGACTTGATAAACAGTTAGTGTCCGAATGTCTGATTTGGATAGACAGTTCGAAATTTTATCCAGATGTTTAAAATATGATAGACAGTTCGAAGTTCTTGTCCAAATATCTGAGATGTAGATAGACAGTCCAAAATTCTTATTCGAATGTCGATTAAACCGTTTGAAATATATAATAAATGGCAAAAAAAAATTAATTACGTGTAAATTAAGCGGCGAAAATGAAATGTGATACGCTGGAACAGGGACAGAAGAATTTTGGTCAGGATTTGTGGTGAGCATCTGATGTGACCTGAATTGCACTGGATTGTTGATGTGGCTTTTCAATTTCCTCAATGCCACACCAACACAAATTTTAAAATTAAAGTTGTACTTGTTCATATTTTTATAAAGGATTTTGAATACATTTATTTTATCATATATCCCCAATTTTTAAATAAAATGACATAATTTTTATAAAAAATAAAAATATTAGGACAAAATTAAAAAAAAATATATAGTGAAAGTGAAAAAAGTGAGGGAAAAAACAACTCACATTGAATGTGTTGCTACTTTTCAAATTTTAAATACAATTTCAAGTTATACTTGAAATTTTTATTATGAAATGAGAATTAGCTTATTTTCATACTTTTAAACAAATATTTTAGCTTATTCTAGTTCATTTCCCATTAGACATGTTTTTGATAAATAACATTCAATGTCTACATTCCTCATAATATTATGACAAAAGATATGTACCTAATCATTCTTTTGTCGAAGATAACTTCGTACGGGACACAAAAACACCTTTTTTTCTTCTTTTTGCATACATTATATGCTCAAGTTATTTCTTTAAAATATATATATAAAGGTCAATAATCTAATTCTCTGTGATGGTGATAAATAGTAGTTTATTTAGTCAATCTTCCAAAACTTCTTATTTTGATTTATCTTTTTTGGTCAGTGTTTTTTTTTTTCTGGAAAGTAAGTTTGAAAAACATTGGTATGTTGAAGAATAAGGGTATGTGCTTGGCCAATTAATTTGAAAAATATTTTTTTCAATATTAAAATAGCAATTTCTGCTTGACTAAAGTCCCAAAAATGCTTTTAAAAAAAAAGTTATTTTTAAATATAACTTCTATTACTATCGAAAATACTAAATGATATATTTAATAAAATATTTTTTAAAATAAAATAAAAGACTTTTAATATTTATGATCTTGATCTTAAATATTTTTGATGTGTGTGTGTTTGAAATCAAGACAAATTACTCTGGTGGAGTGAACATAGGAATTTCCCAACGAACGAAAGTAATATATGAAAGGCTTACAAATGTAGTACTTGACGGCAGACTTAAAATGCCACACAAAGATATTTTACGTTCAACCGGTGGGACAAAGTTAGGTATACTTATTCTCCAAATACCTTGCTTCTTTTCCTTGGAAGAAGTACTAATAATAATGTTTTGACATTTGAAAAAAGTTTGTGAGGACCCTTTTATTACACTTTCTTTTGCTTCTTTTTTCCTTTGTAAAAAAATAAGGTTGCGTTCATTAACAGAAAATTATATCACTTTTCTAGAAAAGTATTCTAAGAAAATTGAAAATATAGAAAACATGTTCAAAATCTATTTTTTCCAAGAATAGAAAACTCGGCTTTCCAAAATTACATTAAATTTGAAAAACTTCTAAAAGTTCTTTTCTAAAATTTTTCATTAAAATATGTCACAATTTTCCACACAATTTTCTAACCTAGAAATCTCCTTCTCAGCCGCTTCTCCCCTAACACCCCGACGTCTTCTTCTTCCTTCTTTTCTTCTTTATTGTTCTGGCTTCTTCCTCGCTGTCGCTTCCCTCCCTAGGTTTGGGCTTCCTCTCCGACGGTACTCTCAGCCTTCCTCGTCGTCGCCTCCCTCCGTAAGTCTTTCCTATTGACATTCCGGATATAGTTCCAGATTACCTTTCTCTGTATTCTCATTCTCCATCTCTAGTTTTCTCTTTGTTTGTATATTGCGTTTCTCTGAATTTAGCACTGAAAAAGCAATTCTTTAAGAGAATTCTTCATTTGCTCTACAGCTCTATGAGTTCTTTCTTGATTTATTTAGTTGGGGAGTGCAGTAGGCTGAGTCCAAATTACCATCTAAAGGGATGTCATTTTCAGCGTGTGGCTCAGAATTATTGAAAAAAAAAAGAAAGGATTGGAAGTCGAATAAATATATTCAGGATTGAACAAGTATAGTTGTACAATGTAGGAGAATAGAAAGGGAAGAAATCCAAGACGCATCATGCTAATTTTGCTTTCTGAATCCTATACAAATACTGAGTGTAGTAGGTTGAGTCCTATACATTTAGGTAAATGACAATTTGCCTAGACTGTTTTAATCCCTTAAAAGAATTTATAGGGAAATCAAAATCAGTAATTTATATATTGAATAGGATCAGAAGCAGAATTTCATTGTTGGAATGTTGCTTGATATGAAATGGTCTTCAGTTGGTGTGATTTAGTATCTTTCAATCCCTCGTTTGAGTCATAGGAAGGTTTGAAGATTGCTGTAAGAATGCAGTTTGTCTTACTTGAAGTTGTTTATGTGATTGAAGCATGTCATTTATTTTTTATAACTGTTCCCAGGAGTATTTAAGAGGAAGTAGTTCACTCCTGTAGGTATTTTACCCTCTTCTAGTATTATATATAGCTTATAATAATTGTGAAAAGGTTTGATATTTAGGAAATGATCTAAAGTCGATCCGTAAGAGTTTTTTTATGATGAGTTAAGTATGTATCAGTTCATTTCTAATCTGTAGAACTTGCCTGTTTCATATTTTGATGTGAGAGCTTCTTTATATACCTAAGATGTCTTTGAAACTTCAATCACTGTCTAAGTATATAAGTCCAACATGTTTCCTGTGAGCATATGTTGTCCCTTCTTGTGATTGATTTGAGTCAGTATAGGTATGAGAAGTCCCATGTGATTTTTTCCAAATTGAAGTTGTGATAGTCCATTTGTTTCCCTGCTTGGCATTAAGTTAATGTGGATACCAACGTTAAATAAGGTAGTAGTCTAGATGATTGTTTATTAAGGCCTTAACATGACAACCTGTATGTAAGTTCATGAAGCATATATGAGTAATTATACTGCCTGCTTGGTAACCTTTGTTTTATAAAAAAAATTATTTTATGAAATGGTTCAGTCTGCTTGGGGCTATCAATTTGTTGTGGCTTGGTTTTATGAAGTATAAAAATGTGTCTAAATACTCATGAGACGTCTTTAATCTGTTTTTGTGGAAACTGACTCAGTGTACCTAACCTATTAGATGGACAGAACCTGTGTTAAATTCGAAGCTTGTTTTGTTATAATCCTGCTTGAACAAACATATTAACGATGGTGGTGTTGCATTCTTCACTTGAAGTTCTTTTTTTCTTTCATTAATACCTGTTACTAAATCTTTGTTGACGTTTTATTATAAATTTGATATCTCAATTGGGGGTTATATAGATGGGTGGACACAATAATCATGGGGAGGCTATGGACTGGCCTAAAGATACTGAAAAATAATTTTTAGAGATTTTAGCAAAGAGGGTCAAGCGAGATCCGAATAGAACACCAATTTTTAAGGGAACTGATTGGATAGAAATTGACGAAGTCATATTTTTGAAGTTTTCCTTAAGGTATGGTCCTGAGAAGCTTAAAGCAAAATATTTTCGAATGCGAACTATGCATACGAAATTTAGTGAATTGATAAATAACACCGGTGTTACGTGAGACTCGAATTCTGGACTAGTTTTTGCTAGCGACTCCATATGGGATGACTACCTTAAGGTAATATAATATTATTTTTATACATAATCTATTTAGTATTATGGCTATTTTAACATATGATTAAAATTTTCTTCTTACCTTGCAGCGAGATAAAATTTTCAAATCTTTAAAAAAAAGGGTTGCAAACTTTATCCATTACTAGGAGTAGTCTTTAATAATTCTACGGCTATTGGTACTTTTCGAAATGCTTCTATTGTAGCACCTCAAACATCAGAAGAAAAAAAATAATGGAACAAGAGTATTTGGGTATGACTGAGGAAAGTTCAAGTAAAAAAGAAAAAAACGTAATGATGACTCTAATTTTAAATATTTGCATGGCAGTAGAAGGGTAAAAAGAAATTATGAGAAAGATAAATTTGATTCTCTTATAGATGTTTGGTCACAATCATTTGCCGCGAGAAAGGAAAAAGATTTAGCAAAAGCATAGAGATACAAGTTAGCATCCAACGAAGTTGCAAGTTCCACAACTGAAGAGTTTTCTATTAAAGAATGAATGACTGTATTGGATAGTATGGATAGTGTTGACACAACTTCTTACAACAAAGCCATTGGAAACTTTGTTGATCCTAATTGGAGGAAGATCTTCTTGCTCATGCCTGGAGAGAGGAGAAAAAGTTGGGTTGATAATTTTGCATGAGTTGGACATTTTATTGTTTTTTTTATTTAATTCTACGTATTGAACAATATTGTTTTCT
>JBDJHY010175934.1:0-12213 GCA_039654485.1 Withania somnifera
TCAAGGATGGAAAAAGAGTGGAACTCACCTACAAAGATGAATTTGACATGAAGAAATACCTCTCTGACTCATACCAGTGATACCCCACCAATTTCCCTTAGAAAATATCTTTGAATGCCAAGAAAATATATATTAGTTTGGAGGAAAACAATTTTTCATGGAGAAAGAATGAGATTAAACTAGATATATATAGGCCTAGGTGCAACTCAGCGTGATTGTAGAACCCCAGCGCGATCGCGCCCAAGGCCCTGGACCCGAACTAATGTGATCGTGGCGCCTCCACTCGATCGCGTAAAATACATAAAACCTAACCAAAAGTTATCGCATCCCTCCATCACCATCATGCTAAAGGAGATAAAAAGGATAATTACCATGATTAAGGCTCAAGCATGCAATCATGCTGAATAACTGTCTGTAAATTTTTTTACAACAACTAAATTTACAAACAAGGGCGAGGAAATGAAATAGAGTCCAACAAAAAAATAACCAAATATGTAAATTAGATGAAAAACATATTCTATACTTAACAGAATGAACAAAGAGACCACAGGAGGTTGTTTAAGAGAAAAGGAACCCCAAGTAAAGTTGAACTAAAAGGAAAAACTCTCTACCTTTCGACTTTGACCTCCAAAGCGAGTCCAGACACCTCAGGGAATGAAAAATGACCAAAATAGACAAAGTGAAACATTCTGGAGCTAATGGAAGTGTCAAACTGCCAATCTAGCACATCTCGGGCTTCAAATTGAATTCTTACTAAACTACATTTCCTAAAAAATTTATGAACTCAAACAAGAAAGCCCCGGGATTTGAACAAAAGATCCAATTAGACTGAAGTGGCATTAAGGAGATAACAATTTTTTAACAATTTAATACTAATATTGGTTGCTGAGAAATCACTCTCAAGTTCCAGTATTTCACGATTGAGCATTTAAAATAGAAAAACTGAGATAACAAGCTATAGAGCTGCTAGGGAAGAAAACTAATAGTCTCAGCAAGCAATAAATGACTTAGGAAACTAAAAAAGGCTCCATAAATGGAAAATTAAAAAGTCAAGTAAATGACCACGTGCGTCATTATAGACTTATTAGCCAAAATAACCGATAAATCGGTCACTGCTAAAACTTTTTTACAGCAAATTCAAGTTTCTCCCAAAGGGTATCGAATGGAAATGGAGTCCATTTTCAACATACCCAAAGAAAATTTCATGGAAATGATATTATGGACTCAAAGGAACTAACAAAATGACAATCTGAGGTCAGTTGAGTTGACAAAGTAAGGGAGTAGCAAAAAAAAAAAAAAAGGAACCAAGAAGTCATAGGGCAAACTGAACCTCCAAAATGAGTTTTGTCATGCCAGAAAGCATACCAATAACCCCTCTATCCCTAATATGACATTTAGGAGCTGATGAAAGTGTACGATTTTCGATTCGGCACATCGATCATTAAAAGTTGACTCAGGTAAACTCCTAACTCCCAAATTAATTAGTTTTCCCAAAACCAACATAAAACAAAAAAAACTCCAAAATATGAACAAACAGTCCTACTAGACCAAAGTCTACATTCCAAATCGAACAAAAGTGTCAAAATTTGTTTCCAAGCACGTTTTCTAGGAAAGAACTCCAAAATAGGGAAACTGTGATGTTGGAAGATAGAATTACTAGGGAAATGAACTACCACTCTCAGCAGGTCACACACAACCTAGGATAATTACAAGGAAGCTCTAAACAAAACAATACCACAAAAGAAAGAAAATGGCCTTAAGGTACAAATATAGCCTAAAAGAGTTCTTGAAAGGCCTTTCATCCCCCAAATTCTTTCTTTATGTTTCCATGATTGTTCAGGCATCTTCTATTTGCTCCTCAAGGATGTTAAATTTGACAGTAGGTCTATGGGAAGTTTTTAATAATGCTTCACCAAATGGCCATTTGTATTACCAAAGTGCTCTTCAAGCTCGCCAAAAGGTCCATTAAGATGGTTGTAAAATTGATAATGGTCTTTACTGATTTTGTAAATCAAAAATCATATTAGTGAGTCATAAAAATGTCAAAAATAGGTCTTTTACACTGGGCTCAAAGTTGTTATGCACACATAGAGTTTGGTCAAGTTGCTTTTGAAAGTGTAATTTAAGGTCCTTCTATATGCTTCCAAGGTGTGCGTGACTTCAAGCACTAATGCTAGTTTAGATGGCGCTGGCTATGCTCATTTCATAAAAAGATTCTTCCCTGAGTTTGAATCTACAAAACAAGAAACATGAATGAATAAAAGTTCCCTCTATAACATAATTAAGGTACAATTATTATATGGTTGCTGATAATACCCATAGAAGAAATATTAGAATTGGAAACTCTAAAATACACACTTTTGTGATATAACCACATATCAACATGCTATATAAGGATCATATGTCCAAAAAAGCAAAGGATACCAGGTTACTTAAGAAATCAAGTCAATAATATAGCATAAAATATTAAAGGTATTTAGGAAGCAACACATGAAATCACATATTGCTTCTAACTTTTAAAAAACACAAGTTATCTGTAAAGTCAAGAAACAAGTCACCATGGATAAGAGAAATTCCATAAACAAGGCTTACTAAACATATGTCTCCCTCTAATGCATTAGCCCAAGACAACAATAACCTTACTACCAAGGAAATTTTAGGGTCAAACACTAAGGTAGTGTCCACAGAAACAAACCCTAAACAAGTTAACCCATTCTCAGGGTTAAAAAAGAAATGGTACCCTAAATTACACTCAAGAACCTTTATAAGAAATTAAAGAAAAAATATAAATCATCATGTAATAACAATACAAGGGGTCACATAAGTACTACATAAAATTTCAAAAGAGATGGAGTTCGCCTTCATGGTTTTGGAAAAACTAAGAATGAGCATGAGTAATACGTACATACCTTCCTTGTAAGAGATAAAAGATGTGACTTCATACTAATTTATTGTTTCATGAGGTTCAATCTATTTATCATCACATTCAAGACTCTTTATTTGATAAAACTTCACATATTTGTCAATCAAGTAACAAAGTTTATCACAAGAGGGAGTTTTACCTTTATGCCTATGAGTCCTAAGCTAAGATTCTATAAGCATCTTCCCACCCTTGAGGTGAAACTTTGGCATAGTCCACAAAAAAAATATTCCCAGGACTCCCCTTTTTTGAAGGTAATTCTTAAATTTTTTAAGGGTTTTCTGATATAGAACTTAGGTCCATCAAGGAAATTGCAAAAGCTCAAGAAAGGCACTCGGTTATAGGGATGGGTACAAATAACCTTACCCAATATATCTTGTCATCTTAACCAAGAACAATCAAAAAAGTTACATCATTCACATCAATATCAGAGTCAAATATAAAGAAACCCTATAAGCCCAAGACAATAAATAGCTTATTAGGACCAATGACACTTCTATTCACTTAAAACATACCTTACACACAGTCATATGTATCAGCTTATAAAAATAAGTAATAGAGAAATGTGTCTCACAAATTAAATTTATCTAATAATATCCTAATAAGAAGGTTCACTTGTTGATTCACTCATATCAAGGCCTTGAACATGAATGGAAACACACCACTATTAAGGGTCCATAGTAAAACAAGAACCACCTCCCTTTGAACACCAACCTTCCCAAAAAAAGACTCCCGTCTTAAATGAAGATACTTCCTTTAATGAAGTATGTGTCATAATACAATAATAGATTATTACACAAGTTGTAGACCTCAAGAGTGGATGCATGTTCAACATTATAATTGAATCCACCATCCACACCATAAATATCCATGTCATCATCAAAGAAGATATTATCCTTGAATTCACACTATGATTTAAGAGTTATTGGTAAAGAACAAGAACAAAATCACAATCCGAAGAGTCATGATCAAAATGCAAGAACTATACATGACTATCCATATAATCAACTACCCTATCACCAACACTAAGATGAGGGTCATTTAGTTCCTTATTTAGTGGGTCATCATTATCATCAAGTTGACCGTCACAACATTAGATACTAGGTTGTGACATTTCTAGATCTACATAATAAAAGGCATGATTTCCATAATCATGAACAATTAGCATGAAACATTCTAAAGAAAGGACTCCAATTTTGACACAAGCAACTACAAATATCAAATAAACTACAAGTTATGACATTACATGACTCAAGTAATTCATCATCATATTATCACATAAGGGTGGGGTATCATACATGGGGCCACAATCAATCATCAAAAGAAGGATAATCACTATTTGGGTTCCTCACATATTCAAGAAAATAGAAGTGAACTTCGCCTAAAGTATCATCCTTTCCACAACTAATCATTTTCAATCAAATCATAAGAATCAACACAAGGTGGACTCTTCCTGATATATCTAAAAAATTCAGTTCAATAATATGTAGGATCATCTATTGTTGATACATTTCAAAAAAAAAAAAAGGAAATTATCAACAAGCAACAAGATGTTTTCATCCATATTATAAGGAAAAGATAATTAAACTTATACAAGTTCCAATTATTACTTATACTCACTTGGCTACTACACACACATTGATTCACCAAATAAAAGGAAGTGGAAAATTTATCTTGTTTACCTTGTAGATCATAATAATAAATATCTTCATCTTGGTTGTCAACATTGGAGGACATAAGATCATTTTATGAAGCCTTCCAGGACCGCATGATCATCACAATATCAAGTTGCTTATTAGGCTTTCTTCTAAGGGTACCTGCATAAGTTTAAAGATAACTACAATAATAATATTTAGAGTTGCAATAAATATCATAATGTTTTTACAACCCTCTCACATCACTCCTCATAAACACTTTTTTTCTACTCCAAGGTTCTCAAATATCGCATCCTTACTCCTCCTAATCTTTTCTCTCTCAACTTTATTTGAGTTTTTTTATGTCATTTCCAGTGAAGGTTGGGTATGTGCCGCTTTCCAAGTATCCCTTGATAAGGTTTATGGGAACCCTTAAAATCTAAATTCCACTTTGTGGCACAAGGAGTGGAGTCTTTACCTTCCATGTTCACGCACTTAGTACCAACTTCAAAAGGAGTATCTTATTCACTTGTTTGATGACTCCTTGTTTGAAAGATCAAGTTGCATTTGGGAGTACTTTTACACATTACTTTTAAATTCCTTCATCATTACATAAAGTATATCCACACTTGTAAAGGTCTTATCTAGAATCCCCATGGCCGACTTTGGAAATTTTTGTGGATTACTTGCATTTACTTCAGTAGAGTAGATTGCTTTGCATGCATTGAAAACTCCTTGGAATTGATGGATATTTGAGAAATGATTAATATATTAATTCCATATAGAATAGGGATTTCCCAAACTTAATGGTGGTTCATTTTTTCTTTCTTTTCTTGGATGTGTTAGTAGAAAAAGATGATTCCCCTTGTCCTCCATAATTTACTTGTACCAATTGTGCACAAATGGGAATTTATGGTGTTGGAACCAATAACTACCCCCAACATATGCTATAAGTATCCATTGTCCCTACACAACACCATCCACTCTTGGTATGATCCAAGTTAGATAAATACTTTTAATTGATGAGTAATCAAATCCAGCCGTTTATCATATGTAAAAAAACCTAGTTCAATGTAATGGTAACCCAAAATAATCCACCAATTCATAGTATTGGAAGCTACAAGGATCATTATCAGTAATTACATGATTAGATTCCATGACACCACTAAGATTAACTTTTGTTCCCGTACTTTTCCTCTCTATATATTATCTTTATTGGAACCGTGAATTCACTATACTTCTATCACTTATTTATTCTCCATATTATCTCCAAAAACATCAAAATAAGGATTAAAAGACCCACTAGAACTAGGATAAGAAATGTAGGATGTAGCGTTCCTAGAAGTAGGAATTGTACTTCTCTTATTGTCCTTATAATAACCTTGACTTGGTGAAAACCATGCTTCATTTCTATGTTAATTAGAATAGGAAGCAACACAAGATAAGGTAGATAATTCAATTTCACTAACCCTATCTCCCCAATAAGGTCTTACGACCCCATAATCATACCCATAGAAGCCATAAGCTCTATTCAACTTACTCTTTCCCTTGGAGTAGTAGTTCTGACCTTCATATAACTATTGATCATAGAGACTACCATAGCCGTCATAGGACTCTCCCTCATACCTGCAGTGCCCATCATAATAACCATAAGCCATGATTTACTTCCTTCCTAATTTCACCTTTTACCTACCGGTAAAATGAACAAACAATATGAGTAGAAAAATGCCTCATACTACTTGTATTTAGAAGCTCTTTTTCCCTTCCTAGACTGTCATCCCAGATTGTTAAAGAACTACCTCATCCAATAAATTCATAAGGTTACTGTCATTTATAGAGAAATAGATTTATGTATACTAATCAATGGTTAAGCAAGAACAAGTGGAAATGATCCAATAAAATTTCAACAAAAACAAACAAAAAAATCATTAGTAAAGGCATGAAAAAAAATATGAACACCAAAGTTAATTAACAACTAAGTAGAACCATATTAGTTAGAATTAGACTAATGAATCAACAAAAGAGATTCGGAATCAATAAAATGAAACCTAGGAGTAGGATCATGAGATGAGGTATAAAGTAGGAATTTGTATTGCCAAAAGGTCACTACCATCACCCAAATTACCTTCCCATTGCAAAATTGGACCATCTTATTGCCAGAATTAACAGCATGCATGTTGTAATCAGAAGCCATCTCTTAATTTGAAAAAACAAACATCGCCAACCATAAGGGTTATATGCCAAATGGGTAACTTACTATGCAGAAATTTCCAGCGAGTTTCCAAGTCTGACAAAAAAGTATTTTGTGGTCCCAAAGTACTTCCATTGGTTTGATATTTATCCATCGTGGTCTTTTCACTAATAGTAACAGATGCACACCTTTTCCTTATCTTCATTTTTAGTACTAATAGTAACAGATGCACTTTTTCATTTCAACTCCGATTTTCTTAGATTTTGAAGCCCATTCACTCTCTTAATATAGAGAACAAGCCATAGCACATTTGAATCCTTCATTTTAGCTAACTCAAACTAAAACAGACCCAATTGTTGGAATTTTGAATATCCTACTCAATTTCACAACTCACCTAAACCAAATCTGATTCACACGAAACTTGATATTTGAGATCCTTATGCTATGGGTGACACTTATAAATACTTTTGGAGCTCTAATTTATAGTACTAAAACTCCATATTTCTAACCTACTATTTTCACCTTTCAAAGCTTTAGCTCATAAATGGTGAAATTTCCAAACTACTCCAAATTAAGACAAATGTCAAATCTAGAAACTACTATACTAGATGATACAAATCTAGTCATAAAAAAACCAAGACTCAAATATTTTTTTTAGAATTTTGATTTAATACTAGATTTTGGATTTTCAAATTTATGAACCTAGGATTGAAATTTATAGGAATAAGTTCATAGGCTAAGTTCTGATACAAATGATACGATCCTAGTCGGGATCCAACTAAGATCAACATAGAATTCAAAATCAAATGCAATATATGGTATTGTCAACTACAAATTGAAGATAAAGGTAACATACGACTAGATACAACACTTTCTATTCTACTAAAAATATAGAAGATAATAAAAAAAATTATATCAAAAGAAAGATTTCCAATAGAATCAACAATTAACAAAAGAGGGAACTGAAGTTCAATTCACTGAATGAGATACTCAAATAAAATTCACAGATGAGTAACTCAATATTAACATCAAGGATAAGAGTTTCTAAATCAACAATGGAATTTTAACCATCACCAAACTTGATCTACACTAAGGCTATTACATAGCTACACTAGATAAAGGGAAATTCTAAAAAAACTACACTCAAGAAAGTTCAATTCCAAATTAATTATGTCTAAGGAAGAAAATGGACTAGGCTACTATTTTTAAGAGGCTCTTTACAAGGAAAGCCTTATTTAAATAATAGCCCAAAAGTGTTTTATATAAATATGTAAAATACATCTCAAAAGAGTTCTCAAAAGGCCATGTATTGACCAAACTATCTCATGTCGAAAAATCACTCAAGTATCACCTATTTTCTCATTGAGGTTTCAAAAGTCAATGGTAGCTCTCTGTGAAGTTTGATGATGATGCCTAATAATCTATTCCTAACATAAATGTAATTCTTGACTAGAATAATATATATATATATATATATATATGACTCATTATGATGTTGTTTCTTAGGAGCTAAATATTTGCTAGAATTGTCCTTATGTTGTGAGTTTATAAAATATCATTGAGGTAGTTTTGCATGACAATCCAATATTGTGATATCTTGTAGTGATTTTGATTTCGTATTCTAATGATTGGTGAATTAGTGTTGGATGGATAAATGAGTGGAATAAACCTATAAGAAATATTGTAAGGGGTACATATTCTTAGAAATCTAATTATAGGGGTTGCCACGTTGGGGTTGATCTGTGGCATCCTATGTTTAGAATTATTGTAGATGCACAAACTACCAACTGACTGCAACCAAAGTGGATTTTGCCACCCAAGTAGGGCTACTGTAGAGGTCAGGGTGCTACCATAATGTAGTGAAAAATGGTTAGGATCTATTTTAGTGGGCCCTAGAATGCTATTATAACATTATTGTAGAGGACAACTAATTGTCCTAACAGCCGTTAAGAATGAAACTAAGTGTGAGGAGGCCTATGACTTCATCATTGATATCCATAAGATAGTTCACAAGGTAGGAATTATTTAGAGGTATGAAGTTGAGTTTCTCACTTATCATCTCAAGTGATGCCAAGATATAGTGGAAGGCCTATGGAGTGTCATCTAACTTGTTTGCCTCAACTATCTTGGTCTCATTTGTATCTTACTTTTCTAGAGAAGCATATTCCCGTACTCTGTGGGATAGGAAGAGAGATGTAACTCACCAATTTTGAGTAAGGGACTTGTATGTTGAAACATATGTGGCTAATTATTCATCATCTTAATAATAATCATAGTTGTTATATAGTGAGTTGGAGAGGATTCACCAATTTGTGAAGAGGATAAAAAAATATCCAGATTTAAGCATTTCAAAAGGTATCTTTTGATAGGTATTTTAGGAGATGGTTTAGTTTGTTAAAAAGGTTGAAAAGGTAGGAGACAAATCGGTTATGTGATGATGGAAGTGAAGAAATCTCATAAAGTGGGCAACTACATAGGTTCCTTTCCCAAGGAATAGATTTCTCATAGGGTATTCTACATGCCCTATTCAATTTGTTATTCAGGTGTCTGTTGGAGGTCCATCAGGGGCCATTCAACCTTCTTAAAATTTGGGTGGATACCTTAATTTTGTTGCTTTAGCTAGGTGACCTACATTGGACCATAATTAATATGAGAGATATTGGCCTTATTTATTGGAATTCCCTAGATAAAAATAGGTTTATTAGTTAGGGAAATATTATGCTTTCGGGGCTCATCCCCGATAGGAAAATGAGGCAGTATTCAAGGTAGATGATTCTCTCTAAAAGAATGTGGTGATCACATAGATGGTATAGATAACCACAAGCCTAATCAGCATGGAGGTGATGTTGATAGTTGTAAGTTCTCATCCCAGCAAGACCAACAAAAAAAATGAGACAAAGCCTATTTTTAAGATTTTCTAGGAAGACATGAGGCTAACGTATTAAATATTGTGATCACGTATAATCTTTTTGATTGTGATAGGATGTTTTTTATTTGAACCTGGTTCTACTTTCTCGTATGTGTATACCATTTTGTTTTGGGGTTGGACATGGTTTTGATTTACTTGTCATTCCATCTCATGTGTCACTCTTGTCGATGACTATGTGGTTGTATTGTTCTTGTAATGGTATAACGAATGGGCATACTTAGTGATGTTTTACATGGATGATTTTGATATTGTTCTAGGAAGGAGTTTGTTGTCGGTCCTATCATGCTATTTAAACTTTCATGCTAAGATAGTGACTAAAACTATGTTGGGATAGATAGATTTATGTGGAAAGGTGATTATAGTCCTTCTCAGGTGAAACATATATCTTACATTCGTGCCAAGATACTGATAGGAAGAGGGTGTTCAACATATTTATTACATATTTGGGAAACTAGTGAAAAAGTTCCACTCATTGAGTCAGTCTTTGTGGTGTGTGAGTTCTTAGAAGTGTTTTGTATAGACATACTGGTATTTACCAAACAAAAGCATTGACTTAGACTCAGGCATCCGACCTATTTCTATTCCCCCTTATAAAATGTCATCAATAGAGTTGAGGGAGTTAAAGGTTCAGTTATTGGAATTTCTTGGTAAGGCATTAATTCGATTGAGTGCCTCCCCTTCGAGTGCTCCAGTATTAGTTATGAAGGAAAAGAAATGTAGTCTACAGATGTGTATATATTCTCTTCTTCGTATCGATGATTTGTTTGACAAAATACAAAGTGTATACATCTTTTCTAATATTAATTAGATGTTTGGATATCATTATCTAAAGATTTAGCCAATAAAATTCCTAAGAATTCATTCCGAACTAAATATAGACATAGTGAGTTTTTAGAGATGTCCTTCTGTCTTACTAATGCCCTAATTTATTTCATTAGTTTGATGAATTAGATATGCAAGCCTTATTTTGTAATGACTCTCCTGGGCCATTACCGTGTCTTTGTGCATTTCCTGCAGTTAGAGCTCTCCTATAGCTGCCCGATGCTATTTATGGCCTACTGCAACAAATAGTTTAGTTCCCTATTAGTTCTTTTTTATATATCTCGATTTTCCTATTTTGTAGTTTTAACTTTAGAATTTGATAGTTTCAGAATAGATTCCTTGAAAACATGATCGGAATAAAATTCTAATAGTTTTGTAAGCACTAGAATATGGACATTATTTTAGAGGAACTCTTGGTTCGGGGCCCAGGGCTCTCAAATGCATGTTATGGCATTGACGGGATAATGATAACAATTTTATTTTTTTAGTAATAATAATTATTCTTATTTTAGTAATAAAAAAATGTATACAAATTTTATTACCTTTATTAAACATTGTAAATTTTTATGAAATACCTTTTTGAAATAATATAGTCACATATTCATTTATTTTACATTACGGTATATTTAAAAGTCATATTTATTTTATAATGAACCAATGCAATGGCAGAATCTATATTTATTTGGGATAAAAATTATCACGATATTTCACCCCCTTCCACGAGAAAGTGAGAGAGTAGGTGGTACGTTACCTTATTGCCACCTAGACTAGCACTTGGAAGCTTTCCAGGCATTTAAAGGCTACTACCATGATAAATATTCATGAGCTACATAATAATCCATTAACAAAAGGATAAACGTATTTCCATATTTAACAGGAAGTGGATAAAACATATAAATTAATACTTGAAAGTCCTTTTCCGCGCAAAGTTATATTAGCATATACCTACTGCTAGCACATATCAGTTATATATCTAGTATTATTTTTAATTTCTCCAATAATCTGGTAAGTCAGTAACCTGATTTTTGAATTTGGATCTCATTTCTAGTTGTTTTGGGTAATTATCGTGTAATTATAGAGTAATTATTAACATATAAAGTTTGGTATATATCAAATTTATGGGAAACACATCTCACTCATTTCTCATCTTTTTCAGCCAAATGTGAAGCATACATTCCTTTAAGTGAGCTTTATGTATTGATATTTTTATTTATATTGTTAGGCTACGGGGCTCGTTTTAGATCGAAATACAACTTGATATTTTCTATGAAAATATGGTTCTCGTTTGTCCTATTATAAATTACGTGTTATGAATTTAATGATTTCTAGCTTGTTCGAGCTACGTCACAGACTCTGGGGTTTTGGCTTCTCGTTCGGATATCTTTTCCAGCCTTTAAGTATGTTACAACTTCCTTTCTCTTAAAATGTGGATGTGTATGATATTTATTATGTGAGTAGCTAGTAATTGGGGTTAGGAGTTAGGAGTTAGGATTGGTTTCCCATATATATGCTGCTTCACTTTATTGCTTTATTATGGCTCCTCGACTTTGTAAATAAATTATTATTATTATGTTGGTGGTATGGTGGCCATAGATGTCATGTTTCCTATGTCCTCTTTTTTACCACCCTTACTTGAATTGTTATTTGTATAAGACCCCATTGATTACCCCATGATCATGTGTTTATTTCCTTTACCCTATATAATATTGGTTGGATA
>JBDJHY010175945.1:0-12213 GCA_039654485.1 Withania somnifera
CGACCATGTTCCACTCCTATCCTCTTTAATTTCCATTTATTGTGTTATATTTCACATATGTTGTTGCAAGGATGCCGGGTACATTCTCCTTTATTACCTACGATTCTGTTATGTGATTAGCTAGCGATATTTGTCTATGGATACTTGATTCGTACTTTTAGGAATTGTTCTTAGGATTAGGGCAGCTTTGTGTAAAATTCTCTTTTTTCCATTGAGTTGCTATTTTTCCTGTAATTGTATTATTTGCTTCCGTTACCCTTTTTCTTGTACTCTGTTGTTTACTACTTTTATTATTGTTATGTGATCAGTGGGCCCTTCAAGCCTACTAGGTATGGGTTGCTTCGGTGACTTCTACTCATACTACACCTGTGCATGTGTAGATCCGAGTACAGGTTCCCATTCGTGATATACGGACAGTTGTTCATTTGGATCTTATTCATATCGGAGATTTAGGGTAAGCTTGGCGTCAAGCTTGTTCCTTCTTCTCTTCGAACTTATATTTTATTGATCTCCATTGTATTTCAAAAACATTTTTTTCACAACATTTACTTTAGTCTTCTCATTCTGTACTTAGTGGTTCTTTGACACTGATATGGATTTTGGGTGGTTATTTCTTTCTTTAATACTTCCACAAATTTATTACTTTTATCTTGAATTTTGATATTCTTCTGCATATAATGTAGTAGTCCTCCGTTTCGGCTTCCGACAACGGGGTTTGGTTCTCCTACTAGTGGTATACTAGGTGCCATCATGTTCCACGAAATTGGGTCGTGAGCCATATGAACAATAGAAGCACAGGTGATAGTTTGAAATAGAAGTGATAACGGTGTGAGAAAATAGATTTGTACCCACAACTGGTCGCAGAAAGTATACATATATAAGTAGAAATCTTTAGAGTTCGGTTAATAATAAGTTACAGTTTATTAGTTGATCAGGTTATCTCACATCTTGAACCAGTCTGATTTCTTCTCCAATAACTAATAAATGCTTGCAACCAAAGCTATTTGACATATAAAGCATCTAACAAATCAACTGAAATAGTTTGCTAACCATATACCAAATCCAGGAGGCATAACTAAACTAGTCTCTACATAGATCGTCCAAAGACCTACCTACCCCAACCAGGTCAAACAATACTCTCTATAGGAATACAAGTAACATAATCATAAGTCTCTAGTGCTATAAAACAGCACCTAGATAGGCTAGAGGAAACCAACTAACAAACATAGGCTGTACAGGGCACACAACTCTATCCTATGCCCCACTCACAAGCATCACAGATACCATCCAACCCTACGATAGATAATAGGCCTAAGGAGACCTAAACAATAAACCTAATTCCTTGCAAAGGAAAGCCTAAGGCCTCGAGATCCAGTAACATACTTAGGGGATAGAGGATCAATAATCATAGTCATAACTCAACCACATAGAGAGCACTAAGGTAGAAACTAGTGGCATGAGAATACTCAGATATCATACAATATCCTGTAAGGCATATCTGATCAATCACTAGGCTGAGAAAGCATAAAGGAATGATAATCATAGATAACATGGTATAAAGGGTGATCAAGTCAAAGTCCCAACCCATATGCTAGAAAATCATACTATATGTACCATATACTCACACATCCTGAGAAAAGGGAAGTCATAGCCTACCCAGGCACCGATGAAGATCCTCGAAGTGCGCATAAAATCCTGAACTCCATTAGCATGCCTGAAACAAATCAAAACTAGCAGAAACATAACATATGAGTAAAAATGGGAATTATAAGACCCATATTACCAAATGCAACCTAGGTTGGAAATCGTGCCTAAAAAAGGTCTTGTGGGCCCCACAACTCAATAAAAACTAAACGAAAGAAACCGGGATAAAGGACTCAGCTTAGGGAACACATGGTTTGAACTAAATATTAAACAAACCCTAAATGGGTTCTCAAATGGCAAAGAAAAGTTTATGTAAAGAAGAATAGTATTTTCAAGAAAAAATAGGAAAAACTATGCAGGAAAATACACCTAAAATCAACAGAAAAGGATCATCAATAGAACCCAAAGCTCATCTAATAATTACTCAACAATGCACTAAGATTTACCACTATAAAGACCAAGGATTAGAATTTTTTGCATGAGGACTTTGAGTTGGAAAGAAGGAGGAGAAAGATGAAAATGGGCATATATATAAAAAGTTTCCAGGACCCATGATCACAACCCTCTAAATATTTACCATCACGGTTGCATCTTGGTCTACATAATTGTGGAGAAGGAATTCCCCTTGGCATCATGCTTGCGGCTGACTCCTCACGATTGTGCGCCTCTTCCCCACTGTTCCCCACAAAGAAGCTAGTGGCCCATGATTGTGAGGAAGGAAGAACCATACCTCTACGATTTCAGCTAAGGGTCTGCGAATGCAGAGAAGGCATTGTAGCAGTGATGTTGACATTAATTCAGATGTATAAGAATTATTGCATAACCTTCACAATGGGATCGAAATATTATTGGATGAGGATTTTGATATATTGAATACACAAAATGCATAGAAATAGTGTTCCAGACTCAATTGAAATGAAGAAATGGCCAACATAGGTCGTTTAGTAAAAAAATACCTTATCCCAAGTTGAACTAAAAGGATCCAAATCCTAACAACCTACACAACCCTCCAAATTGATATTAGACACCTTAAAAAGCATGTCAATAACACTACCAACAAAAATTTAACATTCTGCAGATGACAGAAGCATTAGAATCCTGACTCGTCACACCTATCATCAAAAGCCATCCTATGCTCCATAATGAACTCTAACTAAACTAAATTTCAATAAGACAACTCAAACTCAAAATGGAAGCCCTGGAGCATGAACTAAATTTCCAACTAAACCTAAGTCAGCATTCCAAGTGTGTTTACTAAGAATTCACTCTCAAGTTCCACTATTTCAAGGTTAAGCTTTTAAAATAAGAAAACCGAGAAAACAAGCTATAAAAGCTACCGGGAACCAAACTAACAATCCTAGAAATTCATAAATGACTTGGGGAAGTTAAAAGAGGTTTTGAATGCTGAAGTCACTGAAAGATATAGTACTTGACCGAGAGGGTCATTACAGGAAGGTCTTAAAGTTATTATGGTTAATTTTAGTAAACATATATAGAAGTAGAGCTCATTCTAAAATTTCATTGGTTTCATCATCTATGAGATGTGAATTTTTTTCTAAGAGGACTCTTGGTTTGTATTTTGGGGCTTTTATTATGATTTTATGCATTTTAAATGAGGTAATTTAGAAGTCCAAGTTCCCAATTTGACTTGGGTTAATATTTAGAGATAGAATGCACGAATTTAAAATCTATCAGCTCTATTAGTTTTGAAACATGATTTTCAATTAGTTGAACTCTTGGCTTGGGTATCGAGTTATTTGATGATTTTTGGAAGAATTTTTGCGTTTCAAAAAATTGAAAACATAAGAGAGTTGACCAAAGCTAAAATTTAACTCTTGTCTCGGGTATCGAGTCACTTTGATTTTATTTTAAGTCATTAGATGAGATGAGGAGAAGTTAAAGCTTAGGTTTAACTATTTTCAACATTTGAGGTTAAAAAGGTTATTTTTATGTTTTGATGATCACACTGGGTACGGAGGATAATTATTACTCTGGTTGAAAATTTATATTCAATTCTTGAGGCTATTGGGATTATTTTTAGCAGTTGATTAGAGATTTGGAGTTTTAAAGTTAAGAATTAATTTTCATCAACATAAATTAATATGACCTTGTTTAGGTGTTAGATGATTTAACCATGCATGAAATGTATTTCACGAGTTTTTCACACTATCGGTATGTGTTTGGAGGCATTGAATGAGTTTTGGATGCTTGTTCAAAGTAGAAATTTTTTGGACCATTGAGTTTTAATCATATCACTAGAAAAATGAATTTTTTGTTCTTATATTTTACCGATTGATCCATATTAACATTTTGGAGCTAACACAAAAAGAATAAGGCTATTTCACAATCATATGAGAAAGTTATGAACTTTTAGTGAAAATATAAGGGTTGATGTCGAAAATCTAGTGCACTGATCAAGGTATTTAAACTTTAGAGTGTATTTATTTGGTATTTGATCATATTGGTAGTTCTAGAGCTCAGAATTCAATGATTATTTATAACATTCTTATCGATTTAATAAGGGGTTAGTATTCAATACTTATTTTGGTATTCGTATATGATTTCTTTGGCTGGTTTTATTTCTTCATCCTTGAATTTTAGTGGGGAGAATTGGAGATATACTATTCAAACTCGATTTTGATGAAATTTCATGGTTTAGAGTCTTTATGTTATGGATTAATTGATTAGGCATAAATTTACTGAATTATAAATTATTCATAATTTTAGATGCATATAAGCTTGAAACTTTAATGTTTTCCTAGTAAAGTTAATGCTTTCTAAGTTGATGATCTCAAGGTAGATTTTGACTCCATTTCAATGAAATTTCATAAAATTATGAAGAAAAATTCAAGATTTGATTCGGTTTTTTACTTGACTTTTAGAATTAATTTATTTTAAATTACATTAATATGGGTATAGACATAATTATTTTATTTTAGGTTATCCATATTTTATCAGATTGGGTGATTTTGAAGGATCTATGAAAGTGAAAGGAAAATGTTTGATTGGTTCGACTTCGATTTAAGGAAAGTTTAGGTTCAATAACTCCTTTACAAAGTATTTATGCACTTCTGTGGCAGTTATGTGTAGTTTGTAGTGTTAAATTATTTGAGGGTTCCCGTGTGAGTGAGATGGCAAGTATTCACTTAGGTACTGTCTAGCATGATGGGCTACTATAAAGAAAATTATATGTTAAACATTCCAGTTACTTAATTATCATGGATCGAGTAACTAATTATTTATTTGTGATGCTTATGTTGAGATTTACTTGAATTTAGATGATATTTGGCTTTTGATACCCGTGAGGGAGGTATTTGACTTCTCATGATATTGTACTTGTGATATACTTAAAAGGGGTTTTATTGAATAGAGATGATATTTCACTTGTGATTAGTCGTGTCAGGGCTTGTGTTGGATTATTTTACTTGAAATTATCTTTTCATGAATTGTATCTAATAACATACTTAGTTGATGATATTTGAAACATGAAATTTAAAATGAGGCTCTTGAGACAAATAATGAATTTTTGATATAAAAGAAAAAAGGAAAATAAAGGAAAAAAGTGATGATATGATATGATAAGAGTTGATGGGAAATGTTTCTGGGTAATATTATACAATGGAAAATGGTTCCAGGAAGTTTTATATAGTTGTAGTCCAATGAAAATAGTTTTGGATAAGTTCAAGAACCTCATAGGTCTCTATGGGTCTTGTCTAACCTCAAATGAATAGTAGGTGTGTACTGATAGAACAAACATATATTATTTAAACTGTACATTGTGTTACATAGCATTGAGATGATGGGTTTTTTGATTTATCTATATTGATTATGATATTTGCTGGTAGAGCTTTTTATTGGTAGCACTGTACACTTGCTGAGGTGACAACCTAATTCTACTTAAATAAGCTGAATTCGGGTACTTGTATGAATGTTAGTTGGCTCATTAATGGTTTATTTGAGTTTTTTTCATACATGTTTTGATCATTTTTATATATTTATTATATTAATTTATAGAAAATCGCCTGAGTGCAGGTTGTCATTGTTAGGGGTTTGGTAGAGTCAGAGTTTCTAGTCACCACTTTATTTTATTATTAGCTAAGAACGCTGTTGATTATCATTATTTTTGTATTCATTCTTGTTCTTCTACACTTTTTGTGAAAATTCGGAGTTCGGTACCTTCTAACTTCCATATGTATGTCGAGTCTGAGGGTTTTAATGAAGAATCTACAAGTTAGCTAATTTTTTGCCTGTAGGTGCATGGATTCTCATTTTTTCATATTTATGTTCTTAATTATTTTAGACATTCATATGCAGTTTTTACTTTGTAATCTATTCTGATAGAGGCTTGGAAGTCATGACAACATGGTTTTGGAAGTTTACATTATTTTTATCATTTCCTTCTTTGCTCTAGTTGACTTTGTTTATTTTCTGCGTTTATTTTTATCATGTATTGTTGGGTTGGCTTACATATTGTTGAGGTTGAGATAGGTTCCATCACAATCAGTTTTTTGGTAGTGAAAAGTCTTTATCATAGTTCTATGTTTATTGGTCTCACAATATACAAGCCAAGTATAGTAGCATATCACATATCGAAACAGAGATGTATATATCTTCCAGAGGCTTGAGAAATTTAGGAAATTCTATTTCTTGATTCTTTATCATGTATTCTTGTTTGTTTTAAATATAAAATTAAATCGCCTCATTCAATTCTCTCACTTGTAGTAAGGATGTTCTTGGATTTGCCTGCTTATAGTTGAGATGACATTGTTATGGTTTAATGAAAGACCTAGTAATAAAGAGGAAGTGGTAGACATATTAGAAGGATGTATTGTTAGATTTGGACTGTATCTATGATTTTATAGAATATTTAGTAAGGTTTTAATTCATATTATACATTTCGAGGATATTCGTATGGAAAGTTTACAATGGTTTGAAGATCTTCATTAGTGTGTTATCTTCTCTACGTAGTTAAAGAGTACATATGTGGCATACATAATATTGGAATAGTGAGATAATTACAATGGTCATTTAAGGAATGAATAGGTAATAAGCATAAAAACTTTGGAGACTACAATTCATTGAGTTTGTCCTATAGAGATAGGTTTCTTAGTGTATGATGTGAATGATGATGCTTCAAAAGAGATAAAAATTTCTACCATAGCTCATGACATGAATATATCAACAAAGATACGTCGATTAAGCTTTAGGATAGGTATATATACTATTATTGTAAGGGACAGTTAAAGTAGTGAAGAGCCAGCACATTAGGTTAAAATATAGTAATTCCAATAGGTATGGGGGAGATTTTTTTATAACGAGGTTCAAGGAGGTATGACAATGGTCAATGTTCTTATGAAGAAAATACAATTTTTCTTATGAAGTGGTGGTGTAATAAAGAAAATTTTGCGTGGTTTAAGATATATAATATGACTTCTTCAACAGTATATGGTTTTATCTGGTTAGAGTCATGAGGTATGTTACTTTTCCTAGCAACCTAGATTCATGAAAGGGTACATATTACTTTGGGATAGAGACTGAGTGATTTTTGTAATGAATTGTTGTTACTTTATGAGTAGAAATCTATGGTGCAACTTGGTCATGACTTTTTCAGTGGTTATGTGGAATAATTTTTAGATCTAGTGAGCTTTCATGATGTGGTACTATGATATAGAGAAAATGTTGAATGGAAATAGATACATCAGTTAACAAGTGTAAAAATTAACTACTCAGGGATCTATTAGTTATTTCACCTATCTCGATAATAAAGTTATACATTGCATTCAAATTCGAGGAGCCAACTAGATATTGCAACAAGACTCGAGTTAGGCATCAATTTATGAGGAAAATTTAAGTGGTGGATTAGTGGTAGGTATTAAAATATTCATTTTATAAAGTGCATTTCAGAGATTTAACTAAGGGCTAGTGATATAAATATAGGTCAAGAGGAGTGGGTCGATATTGGGAGATCAACTTATGGATAAAGGAATTATCAGCAAGTATACATGTATGGAAAGAAACTGAGAATTTTATTAATAAAGTACATGTAGGAATTAATCAAGATTGAAACATCATATCTATTGTGTGGGGTATAATACCAATGATAAGATTGACTTTGTTAGTTAACCAAGTATGCTGAGCAAATTTGATGAGAGGACTTTGTGATTGATTAAACTTATGATGCGACTAATTTTGAAGGATTTTTTGTTGAAATATTCTACTAATATTGGGAAGACATTCCAATGTCTAGGATTTGTGTTTTGTCACTACTTTGATGACTGCTTATTTTATATGGAAAAGGATTATGATTCTTTGAAGCATTCCTCGAGTAGATTTGTAGGAATTTCAACTTATAATGGTAACATTGATTGGAATATAACATGGAATTAGAAAAATAAGGATAGAATTATCTATTTTGATTATGAAGGTTGAGGTTTCATCTTTAGGAAGTTAAACTTGGGTGTAGAAGGATGTTTTTTCTTTAGTCTTGTTTAGGTTATGGTAATAATAACATATGTTTACTAGATAGATTATGAATTGTTGACTATGCTTCGAGAAAGAAGTATGCAGACGTTTGTGTAAAGTGTTATGATAAGTTCCATCGTGTTTTTGAGTTTGTTAACTATTAATGTTTTGATTTTAAATGATGGACATAGTATGATAGATGAATAGTGATTGATGATGAACTAAGGTAGGAGTAGTGATTGGTGAGCTAAGCTATGTGATTTCATTAAATCTTCAAAGGAATAACTTATAATTGATAGGTATGAGGAGTGGTCTACATGGTTTGGATAAAAATTTAGGTTTTCTATTATTGGTCTACATTCATGGTAGTGTTTTATGATAAGGTATGGATTGTAAGATAAGAAATGATTGAGCATGTCGTTATAGAGTACTTTCACGGACTTATAAAATTTGAAAGCATATGGGTTGCCGAATTTATTACTTTTGAGGTTTAATGGGTATAATAAAGTGTTTCATTAGATGGTTTTGGTTTAGAGTATGAGATAATACGCAATGGAACTTGGGTCAAAGGACATGAATGGTGAACAAGTTAAGCAAAGGGATGAGAAGTTTTATATTTGAGAGCTTGACGTATTCAGAATTTTTTCATAGGTTTGAATTGAGAACTCAAATTCCTTGAAGCATTGCAGGATTAGTACCATATGATAAGTTTGAAGGAAAAAGATATATTTTATGGATCCTTAGTATAGAATTGAAGATTTGTGTAAGTTTTAGCCTTTAGTTCAAAAAGGCAACACAAAGTGGGATGGTTTAGCACAGACTTATGAAGAGCTTAATAATTTTTCTTTTTGAAGATATGGTTTTGACTTAGGTGAAAATCAGTGATGTGTTGGTGATCGGAGATTTTCTCTAAGATTTTGTATAGTACATATATGATCATTTGAGTAATGGTTGAAGCATAACATTTGAAGGTTTTTTTGGAGTTGATATCAATTTCTAATTCAGTAGCTTTAGCTTGATGAAAAAGTACTTTTAGATTTGGAACTAGCGACATTAGTCTTGGGTAAAACCATCTTCTGAAAAAAAATTCTTTAAAGTGGGCTCGTAGTAGACAAATATCTTTCCTTTTGGAAAATAATAAGTCATAATACAAAATTTTACGAAGAGTGGAAATGTATTTTCGAAGGGTATTTGGTACTAATGATGGGTTTGGAAGAATGAGTAGAGGATTACTAAGGTCATAACATTTTGCGATCAATTCGATATTACGTACAGAGAGAGTTCAAATATATGGAAAGTAGATATTTGGAGAAGGTTTTGTATGGACATCATAGATGCAGTATTATGAGTAAGACTATAGAGAATTTTTACAGTTAGGGGGAAAAAGTGATACTACAGATGTAATCTATGCTTAAGAATGCTTACAAATGTCTACAATGGACATTTACAGTTTCTCAACAGACATGGTACTTTTATAGCCCATTCGAGGATGAGTAGATGTTTAAGTTGTGGATGATATAACCCTCATGGTTCTTCTTTTATGGTTTTGTAAAATTTAACCATTTTACCCCTTCTAATATTTCTATATGGGATTTATGGTCTATAGGGATAGATGAATGGTTTTAAGGATTTTTGATCAAGAAAGATGTGCGTTTTTATCCTTTGAGGGTTTAAAAGTTAATATGATGAAATTTATTCAATATCAATAGAAGTTGAATTTGTATTAGAATTTCGCCAATTCAATCAAATTTAAGATGTGGATTTTGGTCTAGGAGGACTCTTGGTTTGGCTTTGGGGCTTTTGGTGTGATTTTATGGATTAGACGGTATTATTTAATAGTTCAAGTCTAAAGTTTGACTTGGGTCAACATATGGAGATACAATACTCGAATTGGAAATCTGTCAAACCTGTTAGTTCCAAACATGATATTTGGGTTTGCTAAACTCTTAGCCCAGGTATCAAGGCACTCATATAAGTTTTTAAAGTAGTTTTGAGTTTTGAAAGCTAGAAACAAAGTCAACATTTAATAATAACTATCTCAAAATAAAACTTCAGTAGTATCATAAGTTTCATAATATTGTTTCTTACTTTATGAACTATTCGTTTGGGCCTTAGGTCTTTTGATTGGTTTTCAAGTCATTAGATAAGATGTAGAGAAAGTTAAAACTACAGTTTTAATTTTTTCAACGTTTGTAAATAAAAAGGTTATTTTTGAGTTTTGATGATTCCACCAGGTCCAGAGGGTTTTTTTAGTTTGGTTGAAAGTTTGATGTAGTTTTTGAGGATAATTGATGGGGGTGAGCAGTTTTATTAAGAGATTTTGAGATTTTTTACTTAAGAGTAGACTTTGGTAAATATTTGAGTGAGATGACCTTGTTTGGGTATTTTTGATGATTATATCATGTCTGAAATATGTTTTACAAGTTGCTTACAAAATTGATTTGTGTTTAGAATGATCTAGATGACTTTTGGGTGCTTGTTTAGAGTGTGAAGTTTTGAACATCGAGTTTTAATAGTATCATATAAAACTAATCTTATTTTTGTGGTTGGGTGATGTCAATAGATCCATTTAAATTTTTTTGAGCTAGTGCAAAATGAATCGGCACATATTGCTACCATATGATGAAGCTAATTCCTTTTTACTAAAAATAAAAGGGATAATAGAAAATTTAGGTGTACTAAGCATGGTATTTAAATGTCAGACTATATTTTTTTGTATTCTAAGTATATTGGGTGTTCTGGATCTCAAAAAACTGATTCTCGCAGTATTCCTGTTGTTTTGATAAGGGGGTGAGTAGCCCATACTCAGTTTTGTGTTATTCAATGGTTTCTTCAGTTGGTTATATTTCTTCACTCATGAATTTATTGGGAAAATTTAAATTTTATCAATTAAGACTAGGATTTGATGCAATTCTGTATTTAGGGTTCTTATGTTATCGTTAAAATAATTTTGGCATCAATTTACTGATTTATAAATTATTCCATCATTTTAATCCGCTTATAAGAGTGAAATTTTAATGTTTTTCTAGTAAAGTTTATGTTTGATATATTGATGATTTAAGGATCAAGTTTAACATCAATATTATTGATTTCATATTTGGACTCTTTAAGTTATGGGTAACCTAATTTTTGAAGAAAAGTTCATATTTGACCCGAGGTTTTAGATTTAACTTTTTGGAATTAAGTTTAAAGTATATCAATATGGATATTTATAACTTTGTGTTTTATGGGTAATTCATATTTTATCATATTACGCCGTTTTGGAGGCTCTACGAAAGGGCGAGGCAAAAGTTTGAATTGATTTGACTTCAATTTAAGGCAAGTTGAAGTTCAGCGGCTCTTTTGCAAAGTGTTTATGTGCTTATGTGGTTGTTATGTGATATTTGAAGTAATTGGAATCTCTAGGAATTCCTGTGTGAGTGCGTCTAGTATGACTGGATAAAATAAAGAAAATAATCAACTTTCTTGTCATAGATCAAGTACTTGATTATTTATTTGTGATACCTGTGGGTGGTTGGGGGTGGGGGTAGGGGTAGGGACCTATGTGAAATGAGATTATATCCTATTTTTGATGCCCATGAGGGGTTTATTTGACTTATGATGATAATGTACTAGTTATTTTACTGAGAGGAAGGATTTATTGAATTAAGATGATATTTCAACTATGATTTCCCGTGTGAGGGACGGTATTGGCTTTTTTGATTTGATATTGTCTTTTCAGAAATTGCATATGGTAACAAGCTTACTTGATGATATTTTAAACACAAAATTTAAAATAAGGTGTTGGAGCAGATACACACATTAGAAGGAGGGTTGAATAGTGGGTGTGCTAATTTGAAACTTTTTGCGAAATGGAAGAAGACAATGAAAAAGTCAACCAAGAACACAAAGGATTTATAGTGGTTCGGCCATGCCTACCTCCACTACCTAAGTTCAACAACTTAAGCTTTTTCACTAACTCAAATACAACAACTATTTCTTGACTTTTTGACTCAAGAATTACCCTTTATAATGAGTTAGAAACAATCAGTCTATTGTCTCTCAACCCCCACAATCACTTTCCTAGCTAAGTGAGAACTCTTATTCACTTTCAAGCTAAGTGAGAAC
>JBDJHY010175955.1:0-12213 GCA_039654485.1 Withania somnifera
GTGTTATCCTGTCCCATGGTTTGATGCCTTCCCTTCCTTTTTTCCTCAAACTTTCGAGGAGTAAAGTCTTTTTTAGGAGTGGATGTTATAATGACCCTCCCCGTCATTTCTATATTTTGGCATTTTCTTGTATCGTAGAGCATTCTTATAATAACACTAGGTCATATATGGCTTATCGAGACCAGTAACTTGGTTCTCGAGTCGTTCGTTTGGTTGTTATGTTTGTTTCGTAATTTCAAATCCTTAACTTTTGAGATTGTTTACTCCAGTCAACATGTCACGACCCAAAATTTCTGGTTATGATGGCGTCTACAACGCTCCTATAGATAAGCCTAACCCTACAGCCCAGAGCTACGCACAATGGACAATAAACTCTCAAAACATCCAATGCAGCAAAGAAAAGCATAAACAATACGTAAAGAACGGAAGAAATAAGGAAATCATACATAACCCAAATCCTAAAACCTGGTGTCAGTGGCATGTGGAGCCACTATAGAGAATAACCTGAATACACAAAATACAAAGTAACTACTATAAAAGATAATACAAAGCAGTGCTTGCCGTAGACCGAATAAAGCAAGCGAGAATCAAGGAAACCACGATCCGCTCAGACGACAAAGCTCACCATAATCTCTAATATCAACTAAGCTACTCCACATGATCACGTTGTCTCCAATAACCCCCAAGTATCTACACCAGGAAAAAAGGTACAAAAGAGCTGCATAAGTACCAAACAAGGTACCCAGTAGACATCATCGGCCGACTAGGTTAAAATAAAATGTGAGTAATAAAGGCAAGGAATGCAAAACGGGTCTAACAAGTAAGACTAATAGATAAGCAAAAGGTAAAGTACTAGACATAAAAGTATATGTCTACAAGAACTAAACAAGGTAAACACAACCCATAGTGGTCAGCATCCGTAGTCCCGAAAATGAAATAAGGGAACATACCTGTGTTCCAACTCAGCCAAACCCTACTAATAATAATTCTACATATGCAGGTGCCACGAATAAGGATCAGATAGAGGAATACAAAAAGTATGGAATAGAAAGTAAACACACAAAACATACCTGGCTCCCCATGCCGCCAGTAAGCACAAAAAACACAGCAAAACCCACCGTTACTCCCCCTTTAAGCCCGGTGGTCACAAACCATACTAACGAAAACACATAGGGACACAGGAAAGTAAAGTAGAGGAGCATCCTCAGTACCAACAACTAGGGCCTCGCCCCATCAGTGCCAACAACCCAGGGTTTATCCCCCATAATACCAATCTTTGACACACACCCCCTATCAGTGCCGGTAATCAGGAGATTGCCCTCACACTACCAATATCAGACACACCTGTGTCAGTACCCGTAATCAGGTCCTTACCCTCGTAAAACAAATCTCAGACACACCCCCTGTATATGTAGGTAATGAGGGTCTAGCCCTCACAATACAAATCTCAGACACACCCCCATGTTAATGTCAATAATTAGGGCCTCACCCTAACAATGCCAATAACCAGCCAATCAGTACTATATAGAAGTCTCAGCACCAAATAGCAACATTAATATAAATCATAGTAGAAATGAAAAGTAAATGGAGTCCAGGATCGGCCAAAGGCTACTAGCTAAGAACTCATCTTACCACACTCATCGCGCAACAACTAAAACAACTCCTAGGGTCTGTGGCCTTTACACAGCGGGGCCAAGACCCGAGCATACAACCCCAAACCCTCTAAGCCCTCAAACGGGCCCCAGATTCCAGCAAAATAACAGTAATAATACAACGACCAACCTAACAACCAAACCCATACAACTAGCCATATCAAAAGCACATATAATAAGCCATTCTACAATACACATAAATAAACCTAGCCTACCCCGATGCCAGGAAAAATCCACAAAGTGAGCAAACTATGATCCCAAAGCTCCAAAACAGTAAAAATAACCCAAAACTACACAAATTATGAATCCAAGGATCAAAATATGAAGAATAAGAAAGACCCATATTACAATTAGCAACTCGCGTTGAAAAAGGGGCCCGTAACTTGAGAAATAAAACTAAGTATACTAGCATGAAGCCCTTATCTCGGGGGACTCGTGATCCATATTTTAGTTTAAGGAGATAATGTATTGAAGGGTTAAACAAGTTTTAAAGTAATGAAATAAAAACATTTTCCATAACTTAAGAAGAGCGAAAATAACAAGAAATACCCAGAAAACAAAGCACCACAAAATCCCACAATCACCCATGCAACACCCCGTAACTCCTCTTGGCTTAAAACACCCAAAACCAGTTCATACAGTCAAAGGAAATAGAGAAAATGAAATGAGAAAAGATGGAAAATGAAAGGGGGGAAGCCCTTATTTATAGGCTGCGAGGGTTGTAGGGGACACTCCTTTGTCCACTGGGGTAACCCCTCTAGGGCAGCCTCCAAGGTACAAGGGCGACCTCGCCAGAGCCGCTACCTGCAACAACACTTAGGAAAATTTAAAAACTCTGAGGGGCCTTAAATTAGTATCTCAAGTCTAATTCTAGAAAAACCAGAGTGTATTTTGGGTGGAAAACACCCTACGGACTCATCAGAATTGACGAAACAACCAACCGAGGCTGTTTAACAAAAAAAGACCCAAAACTCAAAAGGATCAAAAAGATTCAAACTAGGGACTTCCCACAAACCTACTCAAAACGAGCCCAGACACCCCGGGAAGAAAATCAATGAATCATCTAGCTTAAAATTGGCATTCCAGAGCTTATGGAATCATTGGAATCCCGATTCGATCATCAAAATACTACCCAAGCTCCCAAATGATCTTCAGTTGGGCTGAACTTCCACAAACCAAGCCAAACTCAAAATAAAAAGCCTAGGAAACAAACTTAAGGTCTACTTAGACCAAAGTCAGCATTTTGGAGCTAACATAATTGTTAATTCTTGAGTTCCACTATTCTAAAAATGAAACTTCAAAATAAAGAAACTGAGATAAAAAGCAAACGAGTCACCAAGGCACTGAGCTACCTATCCCAAAAAGTCATAAATGACATGCGAAAACTACAAATAGCTCAAAGAACAAAAAAGGATGAAAAGAAAGGAAATGACTGGGTGGGTCATTACAACATCCACCACTAAAAATAACTTTTATCTTTGAAAGTCAAGAAAGGAGTAGTACCTGAAGGCTCAAATATGTGTGGATTCTGGACCCACATATCATACTCTATCTCCCAGGTAGCTTCCTCGACTAGTCGATGTGCCAAACTAATCTTTACTACCATAATCTCCCTGGACCTGAGATGCCTCATATCTCTATCTATAATAGCCTCAGGCTCCTCAATATAGGTCAGGGTATCATCAATCTACACATCCTCTGGATGAAGGACATGGGAAGGGCTCGAAACATAACAGCGAAGCATCTATTCATGGAAAACTGAATGAACTACAACTAACTCAAGTGGAAAGGCAAGTCTTTAGACAACCTCTTCGACTCTCTACAAGATCTCATATGACCCATGAATCGGGTGCTAATCTTTCCCTATCTAACAAATATCATAACGCCCTTCATGGGCAAGACTCTAAGGAAAACCAAGTCACAAAACACTGAACTCAAGGGGTGAAGCCTACAACCCATGTAGGACTTCTGCCTACTCTGGGCTGCCCGCAGCCTATCCTGAATAAGTCTAACCCGATTTGTAGTATTGCGGAGCCAATTGAAACTCTAGAGTCGATCCTCGCCACCACTAAACCAACCCACTGGTGATCTGCAACGCCTTTCATACAAAGCCCAAATGACACCATCTGGATATTGGAATGGTAGCTTTTATTATACGAAAACTCCGCCAAGGGCAAGTGCCTTTCCCAACTACCTCTAAAGTCAAACACACAGGCATGCAACATATCATGAAGCAGCTGAACGGTCCTCTCAGACTGCCCATCCTTCTATGGGTGAAATGTTGTACTCAGATCAACCTCTGTACCTAACTCCCTCTGAATCGATCAAAAGAACCGTGAGGTGAACTGTATGCCCCGATCAGATATGATAGATATCGATAACCCATGAAGTCTAACTACCTCAACGACATCTAGCTCAACCAATCTCTCTGCTCCTCAGGTCGAACGAGTCGTTAAAAAGTGAGATATCTAGGTCAATAGATCCACGATGACCCAAATATAATCAAACCCTCTAAAAGTACGGGGAAGGCCTGTGACGAAATCCATAGTGATCCGCTCCCACTTTCACTCAGGGATAGGGAGCCTCTACATCTCACCGCCGGACCTCTGGTGTTCGACCTTCACCTGCTAGCAGTTCAAACTTCGAGACACAAAGGATGTAATATCTTAGATAGTGGTACATCCTCGCAATACCCAGATGAATAGAGTATCTGGAGCGGTGGGCCTCGCGCAACAAGGTCTGAATCAGATCACTAACCCTCAGAATAGCAAGGCGGCTATGAACCCATAATACACCCTTAGAGTCTACTCTACCCCAATCAAAATACCAGATAGGACCCTCTCTCTCTTAACCGAACCAGACGTGGGTCCTCATACTAATGCTGTCGAATCTGGACTCAATGTGGATGATAGTCCACTCCGACGCTGAAAGATCTAACCTAACCATCATGTTGGACAAGAACTGAACATCCCGAACTAGCGGCCTCTTAGAAACAAAAACTGCAGCTAGGCTACCCAAGATTACCACCTTCCGACTCAAGGCATCGGCAACCATATTAGCCCTGGACGGATGGTAGAGAATAGTCAAATCATAGTCCTTTAGAAGCTCAACCCATCTCCGTTGCCTTAATTTAAGCTCCTTCTGACTTAGAATATACTGCAAGCTGCGGTGATTAGTGAATACCTCGCAGTGGACTCTATATAAGTAGTGCCTCCATATCTTAAGCGCGAAACCCATCGTCACCAGCTCCAAATCATGGATGGGGTAGTTGCGCTCGTGATCCTTCAGCTGCCTCGATGCATATGCTATGACATGGCCCTGCTGTATTAGAAAGCATCATAATATACTGTAAATGGATGGCCCTCAACTGGTAAAATAAGAACCGAAGCGGTAGTCAACAACTCCTTCAACCTCAGAAAGCTGGCCTCGCACTCAGTTGACCACTGGAAGGGCACACCCTTCCGTGTCAGTCTAGTCAAGGGGGCTACAATGGAAGAGAAACCCTAAACAAAATGATGATAATATCCTGCCAACCCTAGGACACTACGAATCTCAGTAACGGACGTAGGTCGAGGCCAATCACAAACTACTGCAGCCTTAGCCGGATCAACACTAACACCGATACCTAATACCACATGGCCAAGAAAGAACACAAAATCTAGCCAAAACTCACACTTTGAGAACTCCGTGTAGAGTCGATCAGTCCTCAAATCCTGCAACACAACTCCCAGGTGCCCCTCATGCTCGACTCGACTCCGTGAGTAAACTAGTATGTTGTCGATATAAACAATCATGAATGAGTCTAAATAAGGCCGGAACACCCGAGTCATCAAATCCATGAAAGTTGCGGGGTATTAGTCAGCCCAAACGACATCACTAGGAACTCATAATGCCCATACCTCGTCTGAAAAGCTTTCTTCGGGATATCCTCATCCCGAACCATCAACTGGTGGTAGCTAGACCTAAAATTAATCTTAGAGAACACCGTGGCTCCCTGAAGCTGATCTAACAAATCATCAATATGGGGCAGAGGATACTTATTCTTAATAGTCACCTTGTTCAGCTACCTATGATCAATACACATCTGCAGGGACCCATTCTTTTTTTCACAAACAATACCGGGGCACCCCACGGCGATACACTAGGATAGATAAAACCTGTCAAGCAAATCCTGCAACTGAACACTCAACTCACGAAACTCAGCCGGGGCTATATGATATGGAGGAATAGAAATGGGCCTGGTGCCCGGATCAACCTCGATAGAAAAGTCTATATCCCGCTCTGGTGGAAGGTCGGACAAATCAGCAGGGAAAATATCAATAAACTCGCTAATAACTGGCACAGTCTCACCGGAAAGGGACTCGGCACTGACATCTCTAACATGGGCCAAGTAAGCATAATGACCCTTAGCAACAAGTCTACGAGCTCGATAATAAAAATGACCCAAACCGACGAGCGACTAGCCAGACTGGCCATACTACAGAGGGCACACCAGGTATAGATAAGTTCATAGTCTTGGCAATAGCAATCTAGGATCGCACGATAGGAGGAAATCCAGTTCATGTCTAAAATCTCATCAAAATCTAACATAGACATATCAATTAAGTCAGCCCACATGTCGTGACCTTGAATAGTCACCAAACACGACCTATATACCCGATCCACCACTAGGGCTGCACCCACTGGGTAGATACACTCAAGGGTACAAGTAGCAGCTCACTATTAATATCCATTCACAAAGAAAAATAAACAGATATATAGGATGGTGTGGAGCCCGGATCAAACAATGTTAATGCAGAAAACCCAAGAAAAGTCAACGTACCGGTGACAACTACATCGAAGGCCTCAGCCTTGGCCTTGTAGGAATAGCATAAAGTTGGCTCTGCTCCCCAACCATCTATGCACCTAATTCCCTGCCCCTACCTATAGCCACCCGGCCTCCTCCCCTAGCTCCCCGAATGGCTGGTGGTCCACTTTTGACCCGTGACACTGTCTATAATAGATGAACAGGTAATGCTGCAGCTTGGGAGGCCCTAGACTGGGGGCAATCTCGGGCATATGGCCCCAGACCCCTCACTCAAAATACCCTTTAGCTGAACTACCATTGGGGATTCGGGGACAATGTCGGGCATAATGACCTCGCTCCTAACACTCGTAGCTAACATCCCCAGTCCTAACTGACCACGGGACCCTGAGGTATGGACTTGTAAACTTGAAAATGGCCCCCTAACAGGCTGGCTGCTCGCTCCTCTACTGGAGGCTTGGTACTGTCGGCTTGGCTGGAACCTCCGATTAAATCATGACCCTCTGACCTGGATCCTGAAAACCTATCCTGATGGCGTTGCCTCTTCTCGCTATTCCCTTTGGGCCTGGCAAATCAGAATCTCTATACAGCGAGTATGGTCAGAAACCTTTAGGAGTGACTTCTATAGCTCCATAAGTAACTCAACATGGCCCTACAAATTGGGCCTTAATCCATAAGTAAAGCAGCGAATCCGCTCCCCCTCAATATATATCAAGTTCCCGACATGGCTGGATAAATTAATAAATTGTGCCTCATACTCCGGCACCGTCATAGAGACCTGTATTAACCCTCGAACTTCGCCCATGACACCTCACGGAAGCTCCTAGGCACATACTGAGCTAGAAATGCCTTCCTAAACTGACCCCAAATAGGTAGTGCTGACCCTGACAGTCTACGATCTTGAAATATTCTCCACCACTGACTGGAGGCACCCTCAAGTAAATAGGAGGTGAAATCTACCCGTGCTAATCCAGAAGCTCTAAGGTCCGAAGGCGCTCCTCACAGACAGTAACAAACTAATGAGGGTCCTGCCCCTGTGCTCCCGAAAACCCAGTAAGGGTAATCCATAGAAAATGGTCCAATATCTTCCACACCTCAAATGTGGGCATAGTAGGAGCGAGTGTTGGTGCAGGAGCAGTGGCAATAGTCTGAAATGATACGTCGGTGGTACTGCTAGTAGTGGTACTGGGGCTGCAGAAGCTGGGGGAGGCGTTGCACCCTGCGCCACCCTATGAGCAGATGAATGTGGCCTATCTACCGCTGTACTGTTTAGCATCTAGAGCATCTGCCATAATAATTCTTTGAATGCAGCAGATGGTGGCTGAATAGGCTTTGACGGTGGCATAGGGGGAGCCTACGACTGTGAAATAGCCGATCAGTGACCGGCGGAGCATCCTCCCCTGGCCCTTCCTGACTGACTAGGGGAGGGTCCCGATCCACTGAAGATCCTCTGTTATGGACTATCTGCGAAGGAATGAAGCTAAGGTAAGTTTAAGAAGAGTACGAATAACAAAGCACGATAGGATTCAGAAGAGGATAGTGTTTCCTAAAGTACCCCTTAGCCTCCCGAAGATCAGATACGGACGTCTACGCACTGATTCACAAGACTCTACTAGGTACTTTCTCCAATGCCAGAGAGACTGGTGAAACTAAGCTTTGATACCACTCGTTCACGACCTAAAATTCAAGTCATGATGACGTCTATAACCCTCCTATAGACAAGTCAATTCCTACAGCCCGGAGCTACGTGCAAAGAGCTATAAACTCTTAAAACATCCAAAAAGGCAGGAATACATAAGCAAAGACATAACAGAATAGAAGTAGAAGAAATACATACATAACCCAAATCCCAAAACCTGGTGTCAATGACATATGGAGCTACTAAACAGAATATCCAAAAGATGGAAAATACAAAGCAACTCCTACAAAATAAATACAGCACAGGGCCTGCTATAGAAAAAATAAAGCAAGCCAAACTCAAGAAAACCACGGTCGGCTCGGACGACAAAGCTTACCGCAATCTCTGCGATCATCTGTATCTACTCCACATGATCACCGCGTCTCCAATAACCCCTGCGGGTATTGCACCACGAAAAAGGTATAAAAGTGCAGCATGAGTACCAAACAGGTACCCAGTAGACATCATCGGCCGACTGGGATAAAATAAAATGCGAATAATAAATGAGATGAAGTAAAACAGGTCAATAATAGAAGAAAAGCAGTAAAACTAATAGATAAGCAGAAAGGTAAGATACCGGAAGTATAAGTACAGATCTATAGAAACTAAACATGGTGAACACGATCCAAAGTAACCATTACCCTAAAACTCAAAACGAACTAAGGAAACGTACATGTGCTCTAGCTATTCCAAACCTTACTAACCATAATGCTATATATGCGTGTACCACAAATAAAAGATCGTATAGTAGGATATATCTAAGTAAGTAACAGAAAGTAAACACACAAAACCTACCTGGTGTCTCATACCACATGTAAGTACAAACAGCACAACAAAATCCACTGTGACTCCCCCCTTAAGCCCGGTGAGCACACACAATATGAAGGAAATACACGAGGGTCAGAAAAGTAAAAGTAGAGCAATATCATATAGTGCCAGAACCCTTATCTCAATAAGTGTCAATACTGGGCCCCACCCAAACAGTGCAAATATGGGGGCCTCACCCCCCCAATCAGTGCCAATAACTCAGGCCTCACCCTCACAATACCAAATTTCAGGGCCTCGACCCTATTGCCAATAACCAGGGCCTCGCCCTTATAGTGCCAAACTTCGGGGCCTCGTCCCCTATCAGTGCCGAATCTCGTGGCCTCGCCCACTATCAGTGCCAATGGCCAGGGCCTCGCACTTACATTGCCAAACCCGGGGCCTCGCCCCTATCAGTGCTACAGTACAAAACAGCAACAACAATAATGATAATAATAAAAACAAAAAATAACCAAAATCTAGGATCGGTCAAAGGCCACTAGCTAAGAACTCATCTCACCACACTCGTCGCATATAAACTAAAATAGTTCCCAAGTTTTGTGACCTCCACACGGTGGGGCCAGGACCGGAGCATACAACCTTTTACCCTCTATGCCCTTTCACGGACCTCGAAATCTAAAAAGGATATCAATAAAAAAAATACAGCGATCAACCTAAAACACAACTCACACTACTGGTCATATCACAAGCACAAATAATAATCCAGTCTATAATGCACATAAATAAACCTAGCCTACCTGGGCGCTAGCGAATGTCCCTCAAATATGCGCACGTGGGCCCGAAGCTCCAACACAGTTGGTGTCACCCTAAACTATACAATTATGAATCCAGGGATCAAAATATGAAGACTAAGACCATACTGCAATTAGCAATTCGGGGTTGGAAAGTGGGCTCCACAACCTAAAAAATTAAAATAAACATACCAACGTGGAGCCCTTAGCTCGGGTGACTTGTGTTCTAAGTTTAAGCTCAAGGAGACAAGGAATCGAAGGAGAAAACAAGGTTTAAAGTAAAGAAATAAAAACATGTTACATAAGCTAAAAGAGGGGAAAAAATGAGAAATACCCTGGAAAACTTCCTCCACGAACTCACACGATCTCACACGGAACTCCCTACCACTCCCCTCAGCTTAAAACACTCCAAACTCAGCTCACAAGGCCAGGCTAAGGTTAAAATTAAAGAAGTAAACACTGGAAAATAAAGGGGGTACCCCTATTTATAGGCTGCATGGCCGCTCGGATGATCCTGCCAGGACGGCTCCCTGGGCGCTGGGGCGACCTCGCCAGGGCAGCTCCCTCGGCACTGGGGAGACCTCACTAGGGCGGCCAGGGGGCCGCTGGTGCGGTTTGCGACCTGCAGTTACACTAAGCAAGGCAAGAATTCTCCGAGGGGCCTAAAACGAGCATCTCGAGTCTAATTCTAGCAAACCAAAAGTGTATTTTCAATGAAAAACACACTATCGAAGAAACGAGTCCTTGTAAGCAAAAAGGACCCCAAACTCTAAAGGATCGAAAGGAGCTAATCTTTGGATTTTCTACAAACCGACTCAAAACTAGCCCGGACACCCCAGGAAGCGAACCAATGACTCAACTAGCCCAAAATCGACATTTCAGACCTAATGGAATCTTCGAAATTCGATCTGACGCTCCGATCACCGAAAGACCTCCCAAGCTTTAATATGAGCTTTAGTTGGGATGAATTTCCACAAAACAACCCAAACTCAAAATAAAAAGTCCAGGACATGAACTTAAGGTCCACCTAGACCAAAGTCGGCATTCCAAAGCTGACGAAACTGTTGGAATTTGATTCACTCTGGAATTCTACTTTTTCAAAATTGAAACTTCAATACAGGGGAATTGAGATAACGAAAAAACGAGTTGCTAGAGCACCGAGCTACCCGTACCAGCAAGTCATAAATGACTTGGCGCAACTACCAAATAGATCTAAGCACAGAAAAAGACGAAAAACAAGAAAATGACCAAATGGGTCATTACAACCTCTTATTAGAAAAGATTTAAAATTTCTTAAGATATAAAATATATTTACTTTTTTCATATATTTCAGGACTTGATTTTTGTATTTCCTCTTAATTTTCAATTGTTTTATACATAACTAAAATATTAAGAATTCAACATATCTATTTTTTTATGAACACAATTAAAAGTGAATCTAAAATTTCGAAAAAAAACAGGTACACAAATATAAATAGGTGAATCCAAAAGATATAAAATTTATTCAAGTCAATGATTATCTTAATTAAATTAAAGATTAAAGTGTGATCACAACTTTAAATCAAAATTCTGACAAAAAGAACAAATTGCGACATGCAAACAAAAAACGTAATTGAGAAAAGCTTAAACATTCTAGAGAAAATTTCTCTTAAGACAACTAATAAAAACATAATAAATAGTAGACAAACAATGCTTTAAGATATTACAAAGTAGATATCAATTTGAAACATGATAGTAAATCTTCAAATCAACATTGTTTGTTGAAAAAATAAAATAGAACCGATATTGTCCTAAAGGCAAACTCGATACAAGTAAGATTGTGACAATAAACTATTACCCCTCAATCCTTATGTAAAGTTATATAATCCACCCCTGAAAAGGCGTAAAAATATATCTGTGTTATCTACAAAATTTAACATGAGCAAGTAAATCTGAATAATAAGAAACAATATACAATAACTATCAAGAGCAACCACATTATGGTGCAACAATTGAAGCTACCATCTTCATATGCTGAACATATGTAGGTGGTTTAAAATGATATGACCAAACAAAAAGAGAAAAAAGCAACAAAAATGGAGTCAGTCATTTTTTTGTCAGCAAGTGGTAGGTTTTCTTTCCTTTGTCAACGTAGAATAACAGTAGTAGCAAGAGATTAATAGTAATTAATAATTTCAATTAATAATATAATAAATGAGGAATCATGGTAAGATAATTATCATCAATGTGGTAATAACCGTTGAGGAAATCGTGCGCCACTAATAAGGCAATAATAGGTACAAGAAAAGTGACAATAACCACTGCGGAGGTCACTCTCCATTTACATCACCCACTAATGGAACTGTTACAAGAATTAGCTATAAAAGTCCAAGCAAAGGAAAGGTACAACCATTTTACTATTCTCAAAATACTATTGATATTCTCTACCAAGGCTTTTACTAACTTAAGTATCAGAGATCTTTTCTGGAGACCACTCTAAGTTCTGTTTTGCAGGCACCTCTTCCAAATTCATTGTTATTGCCG
>JBDJHY010175965.1:0-12213 GCA_039654485.1 Withania somnifera
GGTTTCACCTACTCGTGATTCGCCTCGACCCACTACTCCCTCTAGGTCTATAGTTTTGTGGGGTTAGCTAGTTATTACAAATGATTTATATAGGTTTTTTCATCTATAACAACTCCCATGACTAGATTTACCCGAAAGGATATTCTTATTTGATGGTTTGAGGATTATGAGTCAAGTTTTATGAGTATTAAGGAATTGCTCAGTTTGGCACCAATATTGTTAGTTCTAGTTGAGGGCCAGCCATATACAGTTCATTGTGATGCCTTTAGTATTTGTTTGGGGTGTGTACTGATTCATCAGGGTAGAATCATTGTGTATGCTTTGCGTTAGTTAAAATTTCATGAGCGTAACTACCCTGCCCATGATTTTGAGTTAGTGACGGTAGTTTTTGCGCTCAAGATCTGGAGACATTACCTTTACAGAGTTTACTGTGAGAATTTTACCGATCACCTCAACCTACAATATATACTGAACCATAGGGAACTCAATCTTAGATAAAGGAGATGAGTCGAGCTCCTGAATGATTATGACATCAGCATTCTATACCATCCAGGCAGAGAGAATGTGGTTGTAGATACCTTAAGCGAAAGACTGTTAGTATGGGTAGTTTGGCTTCTATCTCAGTTTTAGAGAGTCCTTTAGCCTTGGACATTCAGTTGTTGGATAACTATTTAGTCCGATTGGATATTTCAGGTTTGAGAAGGACCCTTGAACATGTTGAGACAATACCTACTTAGTTTCATCATAGTCGATAGTGGCAGTACGAGGATAGATCCTTGGTTCATATTCGAGAGTTGATTATAAGGGTTGATTATGGTGGTGCATCTTTAGGCCTTGATGGGGTATTGTGGATAGGCAGTTATTTATATGTTCCCAAGGTGGATGATTTGATTTAGACCATTCGTTATGAGTCCCACTGTACCAGATACTCCATACATATAGGCATCGTAAAGATGTTCAGAGATTTGAGACAAAACTACTGGTGGCATCTTCTAAGATCTAATGTTACCAAGTTTATTTCACAATGCTTGAAATGCAAATAGGTGAAGTTTAAGCATCATAGATTAGGTGGTGTGTTAGAGTGACTCTGTATCCCTGAGTGGAAGTGGGAGAGGATTACTATAGATTTTGTTTCTGGACTCCCTCATACTTTCCTGGGTAATGATTGTATAAGGGTCATCATGGATCGATTAACCAAATATGCCATTTTTTACTGACTTTATATTCTTGGATTACGGAGAGGCTTGTCTCCTTATATGTCAAGGATATTTTCTACCTGCATGGGGTTCCAGTTTTGATCATATCAGATCGGGGTATATAATTTAGTTTGTGGTTCTCGAGGACAGTGCATTGTGAAATGGGTACAGGGGTCTCACTGAGTACGACTTCTCATCCACAAACAAACGAATAGTATGAGAAAAATATTTAGTTACTCTAGAATATGCTTTGGACTTGAATTTTTTATTTTAGTGGTAGACGGGATCAACATTTGACTTGGTAGAGTTTTCTTACAACAACATCTACCATTCCAACATACAGATGCCACCATTCCAGGCTTTATATGGTAGGTTGTAGATTGTTGACTGGTTAGTATAGTAGTGTCGAGATATTTCCACAAACTTTTGACTTGATTTGAGATTCGATAGAGAGAGTTCAGATTATTTGAGACAAATTCTAGGTACCACAAAGCCGACAAAAGAGCTACGTAGATCAGACCATCACTGGAGTTTAGTGTTAATGACATAAAATTCTTGCTAGTTTCTCCCACGAAGGGCGTTATGAGATTTGGTCAGAGGGGAAATCTTAGACCCAAATTTATTGGGTCATATGAGATTACAGATAGACCAGTAAGGTTGCCTACCAGTTATCCCTACCTCTAAGGTTGACAGTTGTTTATCTGGTATTTCACATTTCTGTGCTTTATTTTTATGTTCCAGATCCCTCCGATGTACTTCATTCTGAGTCATTTCAAATGAACGACCGATTGGATTATGTTGAGAAGCCTGAGGCTACTCTTGAAAAAGATATAAGGTGGCTCAGGTCCAGAGATATTTAGTTGTGAGAGTACTTTGGGCTCATCGACCATCAGAGAGGCTACCTAGGAGACAGAAAGGGACATATGAGTTCAGTACCCTTATTACTTTGACTCTTAAGGTTCCAATATTTTTGTTTTTAACTTTCGTGGATGAAAGTTCCTTTAGTGGGGGATTTTGTAATGACCCTCAGGATCTTTCTTGTGTTTTTTCTCTTTTGTACTTAGAGTATTCTCATAACCTCCCTAAGTCATTTATGTATTGTTGGGATCGATAGTTTAGTTCCCTGGGAGTTTTGTAGTTGTCCCCTTTGTATTAATAACTTCATTGAGCACTACGTAGCCTATACAACCCCTAATTGTCTTTCAGTTGATTCCATTGGGTTAGGAATATTTATTACATAATAATTTTATATATGGATTATTGAAATTGGCCTCCATTTCTAGAATGACCCTCACGGTCATTTATGAGAATTATATGATGTTTTGTATTATAGAGCTTTCCAATAGCCCCAGGTCATTTATGACCTTTTGGGACTGATATTCCAATTTCCCTGGAGGCTCGGTTGAGATTTATCTCACTTTGCCTATTGTGAGCCTAAAACTAAGTACTTATTGAATTTAGTCAATTTTCCTTCAAGATGAGCTTTGAATTAAATTATGACAGTTTCGTTAGCTCCGGAATACCGAATAACGTCTAGATGAACCTTAAGTTCATGTTTCATGATTTTCATTTTGAGTTTGTGTTAAATTATGGTTTTTCAGTTCAGTTAAGGATTAATTTAGATCTTGGGTAGACTTTCGATATTTAGAGAATCGGAGTGGAATTCAGACACTACCACCAGCTCTGAAATGGTGATTTTATAATAGTAAGAGTGTTGGAGTGTTTCTTGGAGTGCCCGGTGTCATTTCTTGGAGTTCGAAATGTCATTTCCATGTTGTTTACATATTTGGTTTATTGAAATTTGACTAAGAATTGTCATTCTAGATCGTTGGAGTTCATGATTTATGAAATTGTAGGAACAGATCGCCCCAGAGATGGGTTGGGTCGCACATGCGAGGTCACCACAAAGGCCAGGGTGTCGCCTCTGTGACTTTCACCCCAGCAGTTATTGCCCCTGTGGTAATATCCCCAGTGGGCTAAGGCCCTAACAAAAATGGATGTCTTGGAGACACTTTAGTCACCGTAGTGACCCAAGTTTTTCCCCAACAACTCCGCCTCGGTGACCGCAATTCCTTTTGTACGAGAATTAAAGAAAACTATAGATGGTTGCACACCCTTTATTTCATTCTTTCACCAAATTTATTTTCTGTCTTGTTTCTCAATTCCTATAGGAAAACTCTATGGAAAACTCATCAATTGTGGTAGAATAAGTCCCAAAAGGTTTTCCTCATCTTTCTCCACTCTCGGTAAGTCTCTGTCCTTGTTAATTTCATAAAATTGGGTTTTCTCCATTGTTGACCAAACTAAGAAAAACTTAGGATTTCTGACTATATCCGAGTTTAATGAATTAATTCTTGTTCTTTGAATTATTTTACCCCATAGTTATTGTTCCTCCATTGAATTTCTTCATCTTGTTCATAAAGCATGAATCTTTTTCCCTTTCTGATCAAATCTGTGTCGGGCTATTTTGAATCTCTTCCAATACTCGTAATGTGATAATTTTTGGAGCATGGGTTCCTGGGGATGCTATGAAGGTGATGGAAAATTTTGTTTTTTATTTTGGATAGCAGGGCCCGCGGGCCCATTTTAGGCCAAGTCCAAAACTTAATATAAATTATATCATAGACTCGTATTAATCCTTGGATTATTAATTCATAATTTTAATAGCCGTTGGAGACTATTTAATATCGGTCGAAGTAATATTTGGATTTGCAGCGCATTATTCATCGAACGACTGTTAGGCTCCGTGGGGCTATCCTGGGTATATAATTTTGATAATTGTACTAAATAGCATCCGTGGGATGAAGTTTTAGGTTATTATTGTGTACTTGGACTGCTTATTCATTTCTTTTTCGATTTGTTTTCTATGTTGGCGTTCGGCGAAATACGACGCCCGTGACTTAGAATTAGCCTTATGATGGCTTTATGGTGACTCTGAAGTAGTAAAATGCTAATGCATGGGTTGATTTTGGGTTTTAACCTTGGGTTTGGGATGTTGTATTATGCTGCTAGCTATAGTTTAGTTGCGAATGTGCATGGCTTAGGTTGGCTAAAATATAAATGTATTGATGTGCTTTGCATTTATTCTACGAGAGGTTGAGCCATATGCTCCATTTTGAGAGTGCATTATGGTTGGGGATGGTATCACCACTTGATGTTAATGCCGTGGAGTTTAGAAACTGATAATGAGTTTAATAACGGATAATGATCTGACAAATGATAACTTGGGATATTCTGATAATAATATAACTTAAAGGATCTTTCAACGCTTTAGACTCGGTAGTATACCAAGCACCCGATATTATTATTTTCACTTATTTTAGTCTAGGCTTCATAGCTGGACACTGGGAAATATTACTTGCTTAATTAACCCTACAACTTGTGTCCGACTATGTTTGGTAGTGAGTATCACCATTGGCACTTGAGTCTGTCATCGTACGACAGTGAATACAGATTTTTGACACATATCACACCTATTGGCTTGGATAATATGATGACACTTGTTCCCTTAAGGAAATTGTTGATACTACTAAATTGAGGCATTGAATGTTATGCCTTTCCAAGTACGGCTTGATGATACTATTGTTATGAGGCATTAGATGCCAGACTGTGACACCCTTGAGGATCTGTGACTTGGGATATGAGATTATGATGAATTAAGAGATTGTACGTGGTGGGCGTACCTCCATGGACCTCGTCTCTAGGATACAGAGATTGGGGGAGGGGGTATAGTTCAAAGTAGGGATATACGAGAATTAGGATTAGCCTTCCACAGATCTTTCTTGTTGGGTCTACAGGTACCAAAGGAGGAACGTACACATGAGTGGTTACTTTATGGTGTGTACTTACTTTTCTACACTTGTTTTATTTAGTGTACCCCTGGTTGTATAGAAGGCCTATAAGAGAGCTTATTTTCTATGTACACTTCTATTCTTATGGGGGATTTTGTAGTGTTAATTTACTTTCTGTATTTACTACTTAATTATCATTATTTTTATACTTGAGACTGTCTTGTTATGTGGGATATTTGTGTGAGGCATCGTTTGATTATTCCTTCCTTTCTTACTTGAGGTTACCAGTATACCTTCCATGTTATCTGCTTGTCTACTTATCCATCTTTTTGATCACTTACTACTGTTATTCACATATATTACTGCAAGGCTTCTGACTATGTATTCCTTTCTTGCCTAAGATTCTATTATGTGATTTAGCTAGCGAAGCCATATCTATCTATTTTACTTTCTTCCTATCTGAGTAGCTAGCTTCCATGTTATACTACTCGCTTATGTGACCTTACTTTCTTGCGTTCTGTTACTTACTGCTTTTATGATTGTTCTGTGCCTAGTGGGCCTTCGAACCCTACTGGGTACAGGTTGCTTCAGCGACTAGTACTTATACTACACTTGTTCCCATGGTGCAGATCCAAGTACTAATGCCTATTATTGATTTATGAATTGTCGTTCGTGCCTACTTACTGATACTTACAGAGATACAGGGTGAACTTGGCGTCCAGCTGTTCCTGTTCTCTCTTTGAATTGGACTTGTCTCTATTGTATTTTTACAGACATACTTATATTAGACTTTTTTTATACTCTATACTTAGAGGTGCTATTTTATTTACACTAATACCGGGTTTTGGGAGTTGTTGATTCTGTTATTATATTCCACTATTTTGTCGTATTCACTTTTCATTATACCATGTTACTACACTTGTATTTTCCGCTATTGTTAATGGTAGCCCTCCTCTTTAGCTTTGAGCTACAGGGTTTGTTCTCCTACTGGTTGGATAGTAGGTGGTATCATAATCTAAGAAATTTGGTTGTGACAATTTCCAACTTGTACGATTTTGGGTTTTGGTTGGAAAATCAGGAAAGACCTTGTTGTGGCTGATAAATTGGCCAAAAGGCCAATAAATTGATGACTGATAAATTGGCCATTCGGTTGGTCTATATATATTTTTTTCTTCACAAATTCACTCCATTTCTCTCTCAAATTTCCTTGGTTTATTTATCTTTATAGAGAAAAATAAGCTTAATTAAGGGCCATGTCAAGGTTTTGATCCTTGGAAATACGTTCTAGTGATTTTATGCTCATTTCTACTGGGTATGTTCTTTTTCGCTATTGTAGTAAACTTTTCATATTATATAAAGTTTACAGGGCTTATATCTTCAATTCCTACTGTTAGTTTTAGCCCTATTTTTTACCATGTGATGCACGAGTTGTGCTCTACATGTTGGTATAAATATTTTCCTTTTTCGAGATATCAGGGTTTACGGACCCATTTTTAGTTAAGAGTTTGATCCTTCTATTTATGTTGTAATATGAGTCTTGTTTTACTCATCCTGACACGTGAGTCATGCTTTTTCTAACCTTACGTAATTTTGAGCTTCATATGTGATTCTTTGGATATTTTGGCACACTTATTGAGGATATCATCAGAATCTAGGTAGGCTACGGTCTACTTTCTTCAGACTGGGTATCAGTATAGTGTATGTATGATAAAGAGCCAGCTCATGTCTAGGATTACTAGTCAGGCCCCAATATGTTTATTCGTCAGGCGTAGGGCCTACTTAGCTGGCTTTTAGCTTGGTTACTTAAAATGGGGCTATATTTTCCTACCTGCATTTTCAATGTCGACTCTGGAATGTAGTGTGGTTGGGGAAAAGTATCACCTTTGGTACGTGTTGTTCATACACTGACTCTGGAATGTAGATTGGTTTGTTAGGGTATTATACTAGTAGTTAGAGCTTAGTAGCTATCCCCTTATTTAGGTTGGTGGATTTAGAGTGTAGGATGATTATTGTTTGTTCTGCTTGAGGTGGTTAGTATAATTAGGGTGTATGTAGGGCCAATTTTCAATAGACAGCCAGATACAACTTTGCTAGTTAGTTAGCAGCCTTGTGTGATGATATTCTTCCCTAGCCCAGTGCGAGCCTGGGAGTGAGTTGTACTGGACTAATCTATGATAGCTTCATGTTTTCCCTGAATGAGTGTGTACTTGGACCTTAACGAGAGTCCTCTAGGAATTTATGGCCTCTATTGTGCGATTACTCGTGGATCATGGACCTTGGTTGGGCTAAGAGAGTATGTACTTTGTGACTAGGTCTTAACAAACATCCTGTGGATTCCAATACCCATTTTCCTATTGTTGATTCTTTGGTGCAAGCATGCATTAATAGTTTAAAAGGTAACCGAATTTTGACATAGTAATACCAAATTTTGACATAGTAATAACTAGAAATTGATTTCTTATATGTTCTATGTGTCCACGATTTTGGGGTTAATATGGAACTATTTTCTTGCACCACCTGATCTATTTTCTAACTAGCTCGAATTTTTAGGTATTTCCTACATGGTAGTAGTTGGATTCCATTGCAGTTCTGATTTACCTATTTAGTGGACTTGAATTTCACCGAGATATGATATACGGGTTAAGCCCAAGGCTTGGCACTTTTGCTCTAATTTCTATACTATCAGTGTGTTGGTTTTTAGGTTTCTATATGGGTTTGAGTCCCTCCACAGGCCCTACCAACCTGGGTCTCTATGCTTAGGACATGATGCGCAGCCCGGAGGAGGGGTATAAGAGGAAGTAGTGGTATACAGTTCGATTCCTCCAGGGGTCCTGCCTCATATGCCTTATTATTGGAGGAGAAGTGTGTTGAATTACTAGTGTGACTGTTTACTTTTCCAGAACCCTTTGCATTTTATCCTTACACGTTGATTTGTACTCTTTGGGACTTACAGAGGGAGTACTAGTTGGGTTATTTGGTTGCCTGGTTGTACATACTAGCAGTATGGGATGTCGATTGGGTTTGTTTGCTAGTATTCTTTTTTACTTCTTCTATCTTTGGTAGGTACGTTCGTGTACTTATCGTACTTGCTATTAGATAGCTTGTTGTTCCTTTTGTATTCTTTCATTAATACTTCCTTATGCTGATTACATTGGAGCTTCAGGTACAGTGTTGCGTTTATTCATAATCTTCTTATGGCCCTGGATCTAGGTGTCACACCATGATAGTGACTTCCCTTTACACTTGTTAGCTGATCCTTTACTACACTTACTAGATACTAAACCTGTTTTTGTTGTACATTATATACCACTGCTAGTTGCTTTAGTTGATCTTTACCTTACTTATGCTTACTTTTTCCTGATCGGCCTATGATGCCTAATGGGTCTCGATTATTTTGGTACTCGTGTAATACTTCTGCATCTTTTTTATGATGAAGATCATACTATGAGCCAGCAAAGCGGACGTGATCATGCGAGATAAGTAGTGTTGTTCCAGGGGATTTCGTTGAGCAATTGGCGTCTTTGCTGACCGGTTTTTCTTCCATTGTAAAAGTTATCCTAGTTGGATCCTAGATAACTATTTTGTAGTTTTTCCCTGTTGTGGGTTGTATTTTGTACTTTTCTTACATAGATTCTCTAAACCTACGATACCAGTATCTCGGGAGTTAGTTTTAGTTATGTATTTCTATGTTATGTTTTTGTTCTTTGGATCATCTCCCTTCTTCTTTTTTTTTTTGGTTCTTGGTATTGTCCCACCACTTTATGCTCTATGCTGGGGCTAGGCTTGTCTACTGGTGGAAACTAGACATCATCACAACTCTATTTTTGGGTCATGACACGCTCACACCTAGCAAGCCTAGTTTTCTTTGTCTAGACCATACAAAACTAGTAAAGTCCAATGCATCTTGGAGTATAGGAGGGAAGATTAGGCATAGTAGGATATATTGTTATCTAGTCTTCTAAATAACAACCTAACTAGGTGGAGGTAGGGTACTTAATCAAGAATGACATAAGTCACTCCAAGCTTATATGGAAAAAATGTTAAAATCATGAGCAATTGTCATTCGGTCCCGATAATAATAAGTTGGGCGCTGATACACATAGGATAAACAATTAAATAAGTCCAAAATACTTTTGAAACTCTACTTTCCTTCTTTTGGGTGTTTTTTTCGTTTTACATTGTTTGGGGTAGTAATGAAAATGAATGTTCCTTTGTTTATATATCTTTGTTTTTCTTATCTTCCTTTTTATTACAATTCTTTTTTTCATTTTTTATCACTTATAGTTATTTCAATTAGTTTATAATAAAATTTATGTTTCTTTATGTTTACCACCTAGTCAATACTAGAATAGTAAATTAATAGAATTTATTTGCTCATACAGTATGCCCCATATAAATACGAATCCATTCGGGACATACACTTGTGGACCTCGAGAGGTGTCTAACACCTTTGTTTTGAGATAATTTGAAGACTTACCTAATTTGTAGTTGTGTATGCGTAATATTAATCAATAATTCAAGCTAGAATAGTGCCATAACATGTATTTAACCGATTATGTGGAGACTTTCTTCTTCTTGTTTTATATCCCGAAAGAGGTTTCACATTGAATCCCGTTTCTTTTGAAAGGAAAAAATAGGGCAGGACAATTGGTTCGCCACAAATTGATATCAGAGCTCTAATTTTTTTTTGGTATCATCGGTGCATAGCCAGTGTGTAGTAGAGTTTTGTGTATTTGTACAATGATTCATATCCAATCTTCGGGAGTTTACAATGACATCTCTAGGAAATCATTCTCTTTTAGTTTTTATGAAAAGTATTATATCGTAGTTGGTCTCTTGAAATCTCATTTGGTCTTGTTCACTCTTCTACAGATGGCACACACCCGGTTATTGAATGTATCAGGAGACAAAGAGCATAACATACTATAAGTTAAAGATCTAGGTATGAGGCATGCTAGAGGTCAATCCTGAGGTTGAGAACTTAACCAGATTACCACACCTGCTAAAGCTACTTCTCCATTCAAAGCTTTAGATGCTAAGATTGAGCCTGTATCGGTTCAGCAGCAACATGAGGTGCACAAACCAACTTATGTGGGATCAGCTCCATATTTAGTTCTTATACTAGACATTCGAGGTTTCTTACTATACTTATTGGGTATGGTGAGAAGGAAATCAATTGATGGGGAGCAGATATTCTCTTAAGGGAAATCCTGGGTGCTCTTGGTTTAGAGGTATCTCTTGCTACTATTGTTCCTTCATTCGAGACCCCCCCAATTCAGAATTATGCTACTCTATCAATTGTTCTACTGTTTCCTTCTATTCTTTAGCCTATTACTCCTACCGACCTATGTATGAGGAAGATCATAAGGCATTTGTCTTATTCTTTAGGTTAGATCCTCTTAGATTTACAAGCACTTCTGGAAAGGATGCCCGAGACTTTCTTGATAGATGCTGGGAGGGGTTGCATAACCTTGGTTTATTGGAGATGAAAGGGGTATACTTTATGGTATATCATTTGAGAGGCTTGGTCAAATAATAATGGAGATACTTTATTGTTGTAGATTATCTAGTGCACATTTCTTGAATTGGAGTATGTTTCGTGATGCCTTTCTAGCCAAGCATATCTATCATAATGATTAGGGAAGGAGAAGAGATGAGTTTATTTAGTTTTACCGGGATACTGTAACAGTCATTATGAGGACCAGTTTCATTATTTGTATGAGCTTGGGGCTAGTTTGATACCTATAGAGACTGAGAAGATTCTCTATTTTCTTGGGGTTTGAGCCTTCACATTCGTGACACCATCGAGATTCTTGTTTCTACTGGTGCATCATTTCTGACCATGTTAGAGTATGCCCATCCAATGGAAGGCATTCTCAGTTAGAGCTCTGGTAGTGAGGAGAAGAAGGCCCATCATTAGGGAAGATTCAGTGGATCCCAATTTAGTAGTAGGGGTTCGGGTTCTTGAGACAGGGGCCATCCAACATCAACAACAAGGATTGTCTAGTCCTCCCGTGCAAGCCTCACTCTAGAATTCTTGTGATGGTTTGAATAGTTTTTTTATGAGCGCCAGTCCTCGAAGGGCATTGTTTCTGTGCCTTTAGGTTGTGGTTTCCATAATAGTTCATCCAGTTCCCACTGGAGTAAGCCGTATAGGACATGTTATAAGTGTTGTTCTATGGGACACATTGCTAGAGATTTCCCCCATGGGGTACTATTAAGCCTGTTGTTCAGATTATATTTATGCTAGCTCCTATACCAACTCAGCCTATTAGAGAAGTGCCACCCTAAAGCAGAGGTGGTGGTGCTCCAAGTAGAGGTGCTCCTCAGTGTAGTAGGGGAAAAGGTTGTGATGGTGGCTACAGTGGTGGTTGTGGTCATTTATATGTTGTATGTAGTAGACCAGAGCTAAACGCCTCAAATGTTATTGTTATAGGTACCATTTTTGTGTGTTATCATGCTGCTCTGGCTTAATTTTATCTAAGCCCTACAGGCTCTTATATGTCATCATATTTTGTTCCATCTTTGAACTTGGCTAGTGGGCATTGCCTATGCCATTATCTATTTCTACTCAAGTAGGTGAATCTTTAGTAGTGGATTATGTTTTGAGATCTTGTTCTGTGATCATTAAGGATTGTAAGTCTTGAGCCGATTTGATATTGTTGAATATGGTTCATTATGATGTGATACTGGGCATAGATTGGTTGATTCTTCCTGGTGCACAGCTCTAGTGCAGCTCAAATTTGTTCATCGCGATTACGGAGCTTCTTTACGCGATTATTATGTTCTACCAAATCCTTCTTCATGATCACGAGCATCAGCCACACAATTCAGATGACTTGTCCATTCCTCTTTGTAATCGCAGACTTGGTCAATGCAATGTCGAAGGTCAACCCTAGCTCCTTAATGTAATTACGACAAAAGGTCACACGATTGCGATGTATATCTGGTTACAAGTATAAATACCTGAAACCCACAAAATTCTCTCTATATTTCTTCATCTTTTCACGTTCAAACTCAATTTCCTCCATTGTTAAACCTGGGTTTTGTATGTGACTTTGGGGAACTTTGGGAATTATATTTCTTCAATTATTGGTAAGTTTCCACTCTAATCTCATTGAATTCCATCCATAATTTCTCAAATTTTATCAAGTTTATTGTTCACTTTACTCCTTGATTTTAGCTTGATTCTTAGCTCATTGTTACTCAAATTTTTGGTATAAGTT
>JBDJHY010175976.1:0-12212 GCA_039654485.1 Withania somnifera
TGGTGGGGGTTGAATCTTTTTTTTTTTTTTTTTTTTTTTTTTTTTTTTTTTTTTTTTTTTTTGTTGATAAATTGCTTAAATTGTCATAAGCAACGAAAAACTATATTAATATTGATTGATATTATTATTCAGCATATGGACATGTAAATTGAAAAGAATAAAGGTGGCTCAGTCAACCTTCTACTTTTCATATATACACATACCTTTTTCTAGCACTTTAAAATTGATTCATCTTAATAAGTAAAACGTTTAACAATCATAATTTAGATTAAAAAAAGATTTCAGTATATACGTAATATGGAAGTGCTTTTAAATTTGTGTAGATAGAGCAGAGCAGGGTCCCAATAGAATGCAATGAACCGACTTTCGGTTGGAATTTGCAGTGCTGACATTTATTACTTGTATGTCAAACTTAAAAATATGAAAACCAAAACTTCATTCCTTCCTAAATACTTAGTGGGCATTTGGCCATGGAGCTTTCTTTTCTTTTTCTTTTTTAACTTTTTAAATTTTATTTAAAAATTATATTTGGCCATAAATTTTTTTAAATATAATTTTGAATTGAATTTGAAAAAAGTAAAAATTAAGTTAAACTTGTTTTTACTTTTTTTTTCCAAATTCAATTTCAATTTTTTATATTGTTACATATTAACTTAATTTTTTACATGTTTGCAAAAGCACCACATGACATTTTATTTTCTTATTCAACATTACTCATAAGTCACATTTTTTTATTATATTTTTTTAAAAATAATTCTATTTATGTGATCGGTTGTTTATTTGTTGTTATATTGTAGAAATGTAAAAAGAATGAGCAAATTACGTGGTTCAAACGTCGATAAATGAACAGATGATAATGATATAACAAATTAATGATAAATATTCACTTACGACAGTTCCTCCGTCATTATTGTGAGTGAGGTACAACTTTATGTTGTTAAGTTGAGTGATTTTGTTAATTTTAAAAATTTAGGGTGTAAAATTATATTTAAAAAAATCTTTTCAAAAGTTAAAAATTCTTTTCAAAAAAGATATGGCCAGACGCAACTTCAGACTCCAACTCCAATTTTTTTAAATTTTCGTGGCCAAACGCTTACTTATTATCCATACAAAAAGTAAAAAATTTACATTGCTAATTATTTTTAAAAAAATTAAAATATAATTAATCGGTTATTTCTATCTATATTATTAATAAAAAATTTAAAGAAATATTAATATAATATCAAAATTATTAAATTAAAAAAATTTAAAATAAAAATAACTTAGTCAAACTACTCTTTAGTTGTAGTTCCTTTAGTATAGTGTATAAAAATAAGAAAAAATTACATGACATAAAAATTATTGAGCCTAAATTACATTTTATAGCTATGTTTGAATAAATTACCTAGTATAATTATACTTAGGCAAAACAAAATCTCTCTCCTCTCTCTCTCCCAGTCTCGCCGGCCTCCCTCCTCTCTTTCTTGTTTCTCCCTTTTTTCCTTAGCTCTCTTCATCCTCTCCTCGTTGACTCTCTCCCTCCCTCTCTAAATCTCTCTCCCTCTTTTCTTCACCTCTTTCCACCCTCTCCCTCATTTTTGTGCCTCTCTCCCTCCCGCTCTATCTTGTTTTTTCTCTATATCCTTCTCGTTACCTCTCTCCCCCTCTCTCTATTACGCTTCCACTTCCGTTTTTTCTCTCTTAAATAATTTTTAAAACTCCCACTTTTATCTCAGTTCTTTTTACCTCTTTTTCTCTAGCTTTCTGGTTGCCCTATGTCTAAGGTACAATTTTTTAGTTTTTCAAATCTTTCATTTTAATAATTTTTAAAAAAATGTGTTCGGCCATGTGGATTCATATAAATGAAAGTTGACGAATTCTATATATCTGTTTATTCCAAACAAATTGTTTTACTATTAAATTGGGGTGATTTTTGTAATATTTGTTAAGAATAATGTAGGATCATATTATGAGACATGCTATAACTAACAATCAATTAACTTAGTAAAATGAAAGAGGTAGAAGGATTAAAATTTTACTACGTCCTTCCTATTATGTCAATTTATATTCTAAATAAAATTATATGGTTTAGGTTGTTTCTATGACTTATAAATACAAATGTATACATTTGTATTTGCTTGATACAAGTATCAATGCATCATGTTGTATTTGGTACAATTTTATATGTACTAACCAGCCATTAAGTATATGTACCATTTGTATTTAGATGAGAGTTATATATGTATCAATTATATATCCGTTAACCATTAAGTATATGTATTTTTTTTTAGATATGTGTATCATTTGCATTTAGATGATTCTACAATGAGTATATCAACTGTTGCATTTGTATTTGTATACACTTGATACAATTGTATTCATTGAAACTATATACAAATACAAGAGAAAGCGAGTGATGTAATACAAAATACAGAGAAAAAGAAGTGAAAATACTAATACAAAGAGGGAGATAAAGAAAGATGTGAAAATACAAATGCCAAAATGAAGAGAAAGAAAGTGAGAGATGAAAGTAAAAAAATCAAAAAGAGAGGATGATGTAAGCATACAAAACACAAAGAGTGTGAGAAAGAGAAAAAAAGGTGAAAATACAAAAAAAAAAAAGGAGAAAGAGAAAGAGAAAGAGAGAGATAATAAAATACAAAATACAAAGAATAGAGAAAAAAATATAAAATACAAAGAAGGAGAAAAGAGAGAAAAATGTAAAAATACAAAATATAAAGGAGAGAGAATGAAAAAAAGAAAGAGGTGAAAATATAAATACAAAGAGGAAGAGAGAGGTGACAATACAAAGTACAAAGAGAGTGAAAAAATATAGAGAGGTAAATAAAAAAAATACAAAAGAGAGATAAAATAAAGAAAGGCAAAAACAGAAGTTATACAAAAATGGAGAGAAGTGAAACTATAAAAATAAAGAGATAAAAATATAAAATATAAAGAGAAAAATAGAGAGAGGGACAAACAAAACGAGGGGTAAAAATACAAAATATAAAAATAATATAGAGGTGAAAAAATAAAATACAAAGAGGAAATGAGAGAGAGAGATTGGTTAAAATACAAATTATAAAAAATTCTAAAATAAAAATAGAGAGATGAAAATGTAAAATATAAAGTGGGAAAGAGGGAGAGAAAGAGCAAGAGTGATGTAAAAATTATGTTGGGTTCTTTGTATAAAAATTACATATATAGAAAGAAAAATGAAAGGAAAATTATGGGAACAAATTGGAGAGAAATGAAAGTTTGAAATAAAGTGGTAGACTTACTTTATGCAAGCCCATTTCTCTCACATTGGTGGGAGAAAGGAACTTCTTGAGTTCATATTGAGTTTAACTTTTTTTAGCTAATAGTGAGCTAAGAAGAAGATGAGCCTCATGCTGTCGTCGTCATCGCTCACTCGGCTAAGCTTCATCTTCGGATCAATTGAGAGACTATCTTCTTGGAAAAAATTTATTTAAAATTAATTATTTAGGAATTATTTAATCCGTAAAAGTAAAACTTAATATTCTTCTCCAATTGCAGTCTCATTCGGTGATAGGCAGACCATATATGCTCCGAATAGATACATCATTTTGTTCAAAGTTATTGGTCCCATATGTGGTCGCATATGACGTATGTGGATCGTATTTGGCTCTATATATTAGTTCAGAATTTTTTCGGTGGCTCATATGTGGCCACGAATGAGTATATGCAACCCGCATATGACCGTGCTGATTCTGAAAAATTATAACTTTCCTAAACTATTATTGTCACGCCCCGAGGTTATCCCCTGGATGAAATTGGGTACTTGGAACCCGGAGGATTCCAAGACAACTCCTTGGCTTACATACACCAGCATCATTCAGATTTAGACAATAAATTTTAGACTTAAGAAACATCTATGCCATAACAAGGCCCCACTGACCCTTAAACTGAAAAGAAAGACATATGAAACTAGTACTGTTGGAGCCCCTGGAGTAAGGAGGACTCACCATTATTGATTTTTTGGTAGGAAACACTTTAGCCACGAACTTGAGAAAGGTCACCTGTATCTACATCACATAAAAAATATAGGCAATAAAAGTATGTAATCAGTACAAGAAAGGTACTGAGTATGTAAGAATACAATAAAAATACATGCAAAACATAATTGAACTAAATAGTGATAAAATCATCATAAGTAAGAAGTTTTAAAATGAGATCATATTGGAAGCATAAAGTAAGAGTTTTAAGGACAACTTCTAAGACAAGAAACATTTGAAATCCTTAGAAGACTGATGAACGCAACTTATATCATAGACAGAAACATATAACTTGATTTCTTTAAGTTGGAATTTTTTATAACCAACATATAACCGTGCGAGCTACACAGAGTTCGGAGTGCTTCTCCTACACCGACAAAGAGGGGTGATAACCGATCAAAGTTAACACCAAATATTCATTAGGATCGTTTTATTAAGCTTTGGTGATTTTGAGAAATTAACCTACGGTGGCGACATAGTTATGGAACTTGAGTTTTCTAAACCCTCATTCACTCGGTGCTCAAAATCCTCCCAAAACTTATATATATACATACTTCACTTTAAAATTCTTTAGTTGACACATCTTGCCCTTATCATTCATATTAAGCCCTTCTTTGGCTTCATATTATTTCATAAAACGTAATTATTTACATCATTGTGACATCATGTGTCCTTTACATATGCTAAAAACATTAACTTGTGAGAAATCATGAGTTTTCATAACATACGTATATCATGGAAAATATAATTCTTATACATAACATTGCATTTAAAATATTATCATGCTCATAGAAACATAAGACTTCAAACTTGAGTACAAAACAATACCTTGTCATAATGATTGGAACAAAACCATGTTATTCACCTTTTTTTAAACCATGAATAATGCAATAAAACTTGTGACTCATAAAGCACCATAAGAAATCATGAAATATGAAGGAATTTGAAATCATAAAGAACTATGTGTAAAGGAGTAAAGATGGATTTGGGTTCTTGAACTCTAACTTGAACTTAAATAATGAATTATTAAAAAATACGTAGGTTTTTGGACATGATAACAGAAGAGGATTCTCATTGAAGTCCTACATACCAAGGAGAAGAGGATTCCTGAAGAAATTCTTGAACTTGAAGCTTCCTAGGACTTGAGATTTTGAAAACCACTTTATTTTGTTCTTGGGTTTTTAGGAGAAGGAAGAGGGAGTTGAGATGTTTAACGATGTATTTTACCTTGAAAAAAAATATTTATGGGAGTTTAAAAATTGTGGAAGAGGTCTTCAGTAGGTAAAGGACCAAACTATCCCTCAAAAGCCCTTTTAAATGCTAAAAAATAGCCCTCGGAAAACTCCGGTGATGAGTCATCATCAAGATGAAGATTTGTAGCTTCCCAGTCTTCGTGGAAAAGAAATTCTGTCTCGGATGAAGACCCTGGTAATTACTTGTCAGCCTCCGATCGTTGTCTCCGATAGCCTCTGCCAGCTTATGATTAAAATACATAATATTTTACTCTGAACTCAGATTGATGCGCGGTTTATTCATTGGAAAGAGGATACAAAGATATTTAATTTGATAATTTATGGTACAAACAATTCTTTTTTACGAGTTATGAACGTATGAAGCTGACCCATGATGGAATTTCTATGAAAAATAAGCTTGTAAGGGAGTATTGAGTTCAACTTTACGTTTGGGGTACCTTACGATCATAATTCACACCAAACACTCCTCATAATATTAGGTACATAAATTAACACTTATATTAAAGTAATAAATCATCATACTTGGGTCTAAGCATTCGTATAGAAATATTTAAGCCATAGTTCAAAAGTTTGAGGCGTTACAAGACCTTTGACTTCAATTTTGTACTAGGGGTTTGTTACGACGTTAAATCACCTCCAACATGTAATATAAACTTAGTGGATGAATTTAACACCTAGGTTTAAATAAGAACTCAATGGATTCATTTCTAACCATGTACGTCTGACAGTTTAAGTCTTAACTCAAAATCAGAGTGTTACAATTGTATCTCTTCTTAACAGGTGTTTGTTGGCTATAAATATCTAATTTATCCTCATATATTGGTAACAAAATATTTATTTTATTCTAAGCTTCTTATAATAATTTATTGTGATTTTCTAACATTGATTGGTTCGATGCTCTACATAATTAAGGTACTGTTATTTTGTAAAATTGATCATTTTATCCTAGAGAAATATATTTCGTAACCTCGATTACTTGAGGGGAATAATTTCCTTACAGACACAATGTGAATTCAATGGACTTGATCATTTCTAAACTTCATCTCTTTCTTTAATTATATTTGAATATTTACAGTTTGTTCTTCATGTTATAATTAAGATTTTATTTTGTATCCCCGAAAATAACAATCTTAAGGAAATTATTATTTTTGTTAAAATCTGTATTTTGGTTCTTGGAGATTGAAACCTTTGTGGTGTCTACTTTGATTGAAATATATTTCAGTTTGAAGAGTATAAAATTTTCATTATAATATTCAAGTTTATTCTAATAACGATTGGAAGAATATAAAAAATTCATCGTTAACTCGAAGAAATACTTGGTTATTGTTTTGTGTTCACTGTGGCTGTTGTAGATAAAATTATTTGATATGCTACTCCCTCAGTTTAAAGAATATAAAAACTTCACTGAGTTGGTATTTTTTTCGAAGAATATACAAACTTCACCAAAGTACTGAAATCTGATTAAGTTACTTTGTACAATAAAAATGACGAATGAGAATGAAGTGAACAAGGAAAAGACGAATGGCATGAAAACAAACATTAACTCGTCGAGCCGTTCAAATTCTTCTCTTGCCATGGCACTGGATTAAAAACTAGAATTTTTTTTGTAAACTATAAGCGACGACAGAAGAAGATGTTCTTCTATTTGACTACTTTAAGTCTACAGAAGTTCACTAAATAGAAAATTCCAGTTTTTCCAAAATCAACTCCATATGATGAATGTTTCATGGTGACTGAGGCATGGAAAACTCAAACCTTTTATTTAATATTTAATTGAGTGGTCTGGAGGATAATTTGTACAGTGTGTACAATACCATTGGGACTTTAAAGGAACTTTGGGATGCTTTAGAGAAGAAGTACAAAATAGAGGATATTGGGATGAAGAAGTTTATAGTTGCTAGATTTCTGGACTTCAAGATGGTGGATGGTAAAATTGTTGTTACCCAAGTCTAGGAATTACAAGTGATTATTCATGATCTCCTTGTCGAAGGTATATAATCTTTTAATACCTTTGTTGAAAGTGTTGAGCGGATTAACCACACTAGAAGGGGAGGTTGAATTGTATGGTGGCTTTTTCAAATCTTTTTGGGTTAATCAAGAGAATAAAAGTGGAAATAAAAGAACACAAATGATTTATAGTGGTTCGGCCAAACTCTTGCTTACATCCACTACCTAAGTTCTTTGCAACTTAGGCTTTTCAACTATCAAACAATCTTACAATCACTTTCAAGACAAGTGAGAACCCTTTACAACTTCTTGATTCTTATTTTAAGAAAAACCTTCTCACTTGAGTTGGAAACTATCTCTATGTTTTCTAACTCTTCAACACTTACAAAATATGATCACAAATCAGAATAAAGTGTAAGAACAAGTGGTACAAAGAATTAAAATACAAGATAAAGCACAAGAACTTTGTACTCTAAGTAGATGAGTGTTGAATGCTTTGATTTTGAGAGAATGTTGATATAAAATGTTGGACAGTGGTCAAAGTTATTTATCTCTCATCTTTGAGGTGTATTTATAGTTGTCTCAATTGTTTTGAGATCATTCTAGCCGTTAGGGCTCATTAAATACTGCAATAAATGCTTCTGACACCTCGATTGGTCAACAAACTTTGTGTTTTAGTCGACTAACCTTTGTTTTGGTCGACCAACTCTTGGTCTTGGTCGACCAGCACTTTTCCAGTAGCTCACTGCTTCCTGTTTACTTGACCAACATATAATTTTGGTCGACTAAATCTTCACCAAAATGTTTGATTGAGTCTTCAATTTGATACCATGTATTGTGAATCAAAACTAGCCGTTAGAAGAATTTGTGGACTGAATTTCTTCCCAGATTGGTTGACTAACACTTGGTGTTGGTTGACTAATGCATTTTCCAGTAACTTACTACTTTTGCTCTGGTCGACCATCCATTTCTCTTGGTCGACTAACCTGCTGCTTGTTGGTCAACCAACACTTGTGTTTGGTCGAGTAATGCATTACTGTTACTTCACAAATACATCACTTTGAGTTGTCGGAATGCCTCAAATGAGTCCTTGAAGTTCCAAAATGGTTTCCTGACTTAGGATACCTTTTATGAACACGTTCTTGTATTTTGAGTGGTTCATTTACATTGAATCTTTAACTTAATGTTTTAGTCATCAATCAAAATGTAAAGGAACAATTTTGTGAACCACCCTTGGTCCAACAATCTCCCCCTTTTTTATGATGACAAAATATTAAGAAAAGATTTAATGTCTCCCCCTAAGACCTTGCATACAACTCAAAATAAATTTGATCAAGGTTAATGTACCTTTTTAATGAGGTTAGTACAATAAAAGCAGCTCATGTATAGAATGACTAATTTCACAATAAAGTTGATTTTTAAAGGAGTATTTGAGAAATAAACTTTTATCCCCCTTTTATGATTCAAAATCAATTTTAGGCTTTATAGTAAGTTTAGTCCATAATTATCTGTGACACATACTTTTCTGATATTAGTTTGGCAATTCAATAAACTAATTCAATTGTGATTCATAACAAGTCTATTTATGCAATATCAAGTTGCAATATCCAATTTGCAATGTAATAATCATTTCAATTCTTTCTTCTCCCCCTTTTTGTCATTATCAAAAACATCCATATAAGTCATTCATAGCCATTAACAATAACCATTTGCAATAACCATCAATCAACATAACCAATAAGTTAAAGATAACCATTAACCAATATACAATAATCATCCATATAAAATTAAAACATCCATGACATAGTTAAGAAAAAATGTCATTCATAGTCAACAACAAAAAACATAATAAGATAACTATAAGAAACATTCATAAACCATTCATAATTCAAACAAACTAATGTTCAATAAAAAACAAGAGACAAGCTTTTAAGTTCAATAAAAAACAATATAAGAGAGATAAAAGTAAGAGGTAGGAAATGACGATTCATAAGCCACCATCAAAAGCTATGTTGACGACTAGGAGGAATGGCGGAGGTTTGAGAGGTGCAACTAATTTTGTCCCAAATCTTGTTCACCACTCCGGAGATCTTCTCAAGAGTTTTCTCCATGACTCTCACTTTGATTTTCAATTCCCTAACCTCATTCCACAATTCAAGCCAATCCGCTTGGGATGCATTGCTTTCTTTTGAGGTGCCTTCACCAATATTACGCCTAGTGCTCCTACTTGAGGCATGCTCCCGGTCAATGAGAGGACGAAGTACCACATCTTCTTCTGTAAGTTGATCCTTATCCCTCCTTACATGTGTGGCATACAATTAACCCTTATTAAGAGTCTTCATTAGCTTCATATTAGTAAGGTTCACCGGGGTGACTTTTCAATTGTGTGGGAAAGTATACACTATTTACCTCCTAGTGGCACATTGCATGCTCTTAGGATCTTTGTTATATGAGGACCAAGGGCATACCATGTTGCTTGGTAGCCTTCGAGTCCTTAGCATTGTGAAGATCCAAGAACTTCTTTTTCATCATCTTTATCATTAAATAGGAAAAGTTGATTTGCCTACCCTTAGACACATGCCAAAGTATTTATTTGCCAAACTTAGTAACATAATTTTGGAAGTACATTTTAGGATAAATATACTTATTTATCGCATAATTCAGGATCCTCAATTTCCTAGATAAGTCGGTGGCATCAAGCGTCACACCTCCACCCACTCTCACCACAGTTAGGTTCTCCCTTACAAATCTATATTCAGATACAGAGTCATAATCATCCCAGTCATCTCTAGTGTCTTCACTACCACAATATGACTCTGTGTCTTTATTCGTATCTTCATTAGACCCCATTGGCCTAATACCACCCGAAATCAAACCAAATAGCTAACATAGTCTCACCTCCGAGATAATAATCAATCAACCTTTTACCCGTGTCCTAAGGACGCTCCCCTCTTCCTTAGAATTCTTGAAAACTTTTAAATTGGCATTGAATTCTCTCACCAAATCTTCATAAATTACTTCATTAAAACCCAACAAATCATATATTCCTAATTCTTTCATATAATCAAATAGTTCTCTAAATTTTGTAGACATTATGGAAGTCCAATAAAAGCTCATGCATGACATGAAAAATTCCTTTTTCAATAACTTATTCTATACCTCTTGATCCTCTAGATTTTAGAATCGAGACTTCAATGGTACTTTATCACCATTTCCCCTTTGTATAGCTCTAGATGATTCTCCCACATTCTTCCGTTTCTTGCTTCTTATGATCTCAATGGTTGGGTTATATTCTTCCTCATCGTCACCAAGCCTTTGTTTATTAGCAATGTTTTTCGTTCTAGGCATTTTGAGTGAAGGATTTGAAGGTTTTGGGTTTTGGGGTTTTTAGAGAGGATTTAAGTGATTTGAGGGTGTTTTAGGAAGTGATTTGCATTTGGAATTAGTTTTGAGATGAAAACTAGTGATTGTATGAGAGGAATTTTAATTTGAGAAGGTTTGGATGAGTAGAGAGTGTGTTTTAGGAAAGGTTTTTGTTTGAGGGTATTTGAGAAAAATGAAAGATATGCTAAAAAATGCATTTGGGTCGGTTAAATAGGCCATATTTACTTCAGTTTACTCGACCAAACATCCTTATTGGTCGATCAATTCTATGTTTACTCGACTAACAACCTATTTTTACTTGACCAGTCGAGTTCCAGTGGCTATTGTTGACCCATTTTACTCGACCAACAACCCAGTTTTACTCAACCAAGGCCCAGTTTTGGTCGACCAGTACCTCATTTTACTCGACCAAAATAAGTTCCAGGGAAATAACTGCACACCATTTTACTTGACCGAAGGCATTGTTACTCAACCAAGAGATTTCTAGAAAAATTTTTGGTAACCTGTTACTCGACCAACTCACCAGTTTAGTCTACCAAAACTCCTCTAGATCCAATTTTTCTCTAGCTTTACCTAAAAAATCATTCCAAGTCTCATTGTAAGCTAAGATGGTGTGTTTGGATCATTTTTTTGTATATGAATGTATGAAAAATACAACATCTAAACAAGTATATAACACATCAATCACATCAATCAAAATAACTAGTGTCATACATACCAAGCCATAATTTAATCAAATTGAAGTTGTCTTCATTCAAAGGTTTGGTAAATATGTCGGCTAATTGATCATGTATAGGCAAAAAATACAAATAGATATCACCTTTTTATACATTATCCCATAAGAACTGATGCCTAATTTCTATATGATTGGTTCTACTATGCAAGATGGGATTTTTTCTTAGATTTATGGCACTTGTGTTATCGCAATAGATAGGTACATTTTTCACATGAATTCCATCGTCAAGCAATTGATTTTTAATCTACACTACTTGTGAGCATGAGCTTCCTACAACCACATATTCAGATTTGGCTATGGAAGTAGCCACATTAGTTTGTTTCTTGCTAGGACAAGAGATGAAGGATGCACCTAAGAAATGACAAGTTTTAAAGGTGCTTTTTTCTATCTAATTTACATCCTCCATAATCAGCATCACTATATGCAATTAATTTGAAGTCTAAACAAGATGGATACAATAAACCATAGCTAATTTTATCAACAAGGTATCTAAAAATTATTTTACATGCTATTGAGTGTGATTCTTTCGGACAAGATTGAAATCTAACACATAAGCAAGTAGAAAAAACAATATCCGGTTGAGAAGTAGTCAAATATAGAAGGGAACTAATCATACCTCTATAGAACTTTTGATCTAAGGGTTTTCCTTTCTCATTGTTGTCCAATTTTAGAGTTGAGGACATTAGAGTAGCCATTGGATTGCAATTATCCATATTCAACTACTTTAGAAACTCTTTAGTGTACTTGGTTTGATGGATGATTATTCCATCTTCAAGTTGCTTGATTTGAAGTCCAAGGAAGAACTTTAACTCTCCCATCATGCTCATCTCAAACTCGCCTTTTATTAAGTCATTAAATTCTTTACACATAGAAGGATTAGTGGAACCAAATACAATA
>JBDJHY010175986.1:0-12212 GCA_039654485.1 Withania somnifera
GCCATCATGACTCAGAGAAATCGGGTCGTGATAGTACTACTCAACATGGTAGAGCCGATGGTCATTGATGGTTGATGTGGTGGTATTCATCGTCAGTTTTATGTTGTGCCAGTTATACCATAGGCATAGGCCTCAAATGTAGTGATCATATATACCATTTTAGTTTGTCATCAGTTAGTCGTAACTTTTTCTAATCTAGGATCTACGATGCCTGCAAATTTTCTTCTTGTTTGGGATTGTCTAGTGAGTCGTTACCTATGTTGTTAACTGTTTCTACCCCAATAGGTGATTTTTAGTAGTGGATCATTTTGTGAGATTTTGTTCTGTGATTATTATAGGTTATGAGACTTAGGCTAATTTTATTCTACTAGATATGGCACATTTAGATATGATACTAGTCATAGACTGATTATCCCTTTATCATGCAATCATAGATTGTTATTCTAAGACGGTTACTTTACCCATGCTCGATCATGCCTAATTTTGCGATAGGGTTCAGTTATTCATGCACCACTTGGGATCATTTCTTTCCTTTAGTCTAGGCATTTAGTTTCTCGTACTTATTTAGCCTATCTTACTTATGTTTAAGGTGATAGTACCAATACTTTTTCTCCTGAGTCAGTCCTTATGCTTATTGAATTTTTTATGTATTTTTTATTTTTCTATCGAGTTAGAGTAGGGCATAGGCCTGTTTCCATTTCTCCGTACTGTATGGCCCTGTCTAAGTTGAGAGAGCTTACGATTCAGATTCAAGGTTTATTGAGTAAGGGTTTTGCCAAGCCTAGAGTTTCTTGGCATTCCCCAGTTCTATTTTCTAAGATAAAAGATGGCTCTATAGGCATATGCATTCACTATTGGTAGCTAAAGAGGGTTGTAATGAAAAACAAGTATCCAATGTTGAGGCATCCATGTTCTCTAATAGTGATTTGAGGTCGGGTTACCACCCGTTAAGTATTAGTGTGGAGAACATCCCTAAGACAACATTCAGGACACGTTGTGACCATTATGAGTTCCTGGTGATGTCTTTTGGGTTGAATAAAGCCTCTGTGATATTTATAGACTTTATGAACCATGTGTTTAGACCCTATTTGGATTCATTTGTTATTGTGTTCATCGATGTCATCCTAGTTTAGTCATGGAGTTTAGAGGAGAATGAGTAGCATTTGAGAATCGTGCTATATACTTTGAGAGATCATCGAATATATGTCAAATTATCTAAGTTTGAGTTTTGTCTTGAGTTTTTGGTATTCCTAGAGCATGTGGTATCTAAGGATAGGATTATAGTAGTTCTAATAAAGATTATGGCAATTTGTGATTGTCCTAGACTGACTACTCCCACAAGATTCGCAGGTTTTTTGGGTTAACCGGGTACTACATACAGTTTGTAGAAGGTTTTTCACCATCATAACATGATTGACTACAAATGAGGATCCTTTTTAGTGGTGGCGATAGTCTTTGTGCTAAAGATATAGAGGCATTATTTATATGGTGTACATTATGAGATCTTTACCGATCATTGTAGTCTTTAGTACATCATGAGTTAGAAATATCTTAATTCGAGATAGTGAAGATGTATTTAATTATTGAAAACCTATTATATCTCTATTTTGTCTCATTTGGGTACAGCAAATATGGTAACGAATGTCTTGAGTAAGAAATAAACGAGTATGGGTAGTTTGGCATCACTTTTAATTTTAGAGAGGTCGTTGGCTTTTGACATCCAGTCCTTGGCTAACCATTTGGTCAGACTTCATTTATCAAATTTTAGTCAAATTCTTGCCAGTGTTGAGGCTCATTCTAACTTTGTTGGTCATATTCAATAAATTTAGTTTGAAGATCTAGATTTTAGTGAAATTCATGATCAGTTGTTGAAGGGTGAGCCCCACAGAGCTGCATTAGACTCAAATGGTGCTTTGAGATTTTATGGTCATATTTATATTTTGAGGGTTAGAGATATAATTCAATCGATACTCCATGAGGTCCATTGTTCCAGATATTACATCCATCCGTTTGCCTATATTGGTCAAGTGGTATGAAGAGGGACATTGCAGAGTTTATGTATTGGTGCTTAAATTGCCAGTAGTTAAGTTTGAGCATCAAAGACTGGGGGATTAGTTCATAGGCTTCCCATTCCCGAGTGGAAGTGGGAAAGAACCACTATAGACTTTTTTTTAGGTTTCCACATACTTAACTAAGCATGATTCATTTTGTGAGATTGTTGATAGGTTGACTAAGTCTGTTCACTTCAATCCGGAATACTTGCTATAGTATCGAGAAGTTATCTTAGATCTATCTCAGTATGGTTGTTCATTTGCATGGGGGTCCAGTTTCTAGTATTATAAATTGTAGTGCTTAGTTTACTTCTTTGTTTTTAGGGTTGTTCAGAGACTTTTGGGTACATACGTCCATCTCAGCATAACTTTTCACCCCCGAACAGATGGCTACTCTGAGAGGACCATTAAGGTCTCGGAGGACATGTTTTGGGCTTGTCTTCTTGAATTTGGTGGTTTGTGGTATCAATTTCTAACCTTTTCTAAGTTTGTATATAATAGTAGCTATCATTAGAGTATTCAGATCGCAAGTGGGTTGGTTTGATAGTTTTAAGTTTAATTCGTAGACTACATAATTGCTTTAGGATTCTTTGAATAGAGTTTGTACGATTAAAGATAGACTTTGGGAAGCCCAAAGTAGGCAATAGAATTATTCAAATAATATATTGTTCCTTAGAGTTTAGTGTTAGTGATCATGTATTCTTACAGGTATCACCCATGAAGGGTGTGACGATGTTCAGGAAATGGGCCAAGCTTATACTAGGTATATAGGATCTTTTGAGATACGACGAGTGCTTATGAGTTAGCTTTGACCATGATGTATTTAACTATGAATCCTAGTTTATATGTGCTAATGTTGAGTTGATATGTTCCTGATGAGTCTTATGTTCTTCAGGTTGATACAGTCCAGTCAGATGAGGATTTAACCTTTGTTGATGAGCCCATGTCGATTTTGGCGGGAGATGTTAGAAAATTAAGGTCTAGGGATATTTTAGTAGTGAATTCTTGGTGAAATTACTGCAGGTACTCCCTAAAAGTCTTTTCAATAGCGAATGTTGTAATGACCCTCCTGGTCATTTTTGGGATTTCACAATTATCTCTCTTGAAGCTTTCATGTAGCGGCCTCAAGTTATTCTTGACTTGTTGGAACTAGTGGTTCGATTCCTAGGTCGTCCGTTTGGAGTTTATGTTTGTTTTCCTGTTTTAGAGCCTTAGCTTTTGAAATTATTAACTTCAGTTAATATTTCTCTAAAACAAACTCAAAATCAAATTCCAACAGTTCTATTAGCTCTGAAATATGCATTACGTTCTGGACGGACACTTTGTTTTTGTCATGTGGCCTTTGTTGTGATTTTATCTCGTTTTGTGTGTTTTACGTGCTTTGGAGTTGTAATGTTTGACATTAGTCAAATTTTTATGATTGGAGCATCAGATTGAAAATTCAATCATGCCATCAGCTCTCGAATATTGAAGTATGGGTTGGTTGAGTTGTTTGTTTGGGTCCTGGACTAGTTGGGCTCATTTTAAGTCCTCGGTTAGAATTTTGAAAATTAAGATCAAGGGCTGACTTTATTCAATATTTTTTAAAGTGATCTCAGATAAGAATTTTGTTTGTGTCGTTGTATATAAAATGTCATTTCCATAGTATTTGCATATTCTGTTTATGTTTACCGTGTCACAAACTCATTTTAATCCATTGTGGGCGGTATTTTCCTTCCTTGGATTTAGCTATCAGAACTGCTACTGGTGCATCCACCAAGCATTCTCCTCATCTGTGCAAGGTGAACACATTCACAGGGACTCGATTGGGTTAACCTTCATGTTCAAGATCGGCTCGACGCATTTGCAAAGGATCAGACCTGAGGCATTCATTAACCATTCTCCTCATGTTCGCAGTAGGGATCTGCATTCGTGAAGGACATCAAGATGGTAGTATTAAACTCCAAACCCCAAATATTCTCATTTATTCATCTCCTTCAGTTTAAAAATCAGTATTTTCTTAATTTCCTTCCTTGGTTTTTTGCATGAAAACTTGTGTTGCATTGGGGATTGTGTATAATCACTTTTTTCTTCAATTATTGGTAATATTTCACTCCTATTTCATTGAATTTCATCCCTAAATTCCCAAAATTCTTTGGCTTTTTTCTTTACTTTATTAATTGGTTCTAGCTTATTCTGTAATGACCCATAAGGGTATTTTCATGTTCATACATTTTCTTGCATCTTAGAGAAATTCTGTAGCCGTTCTAAGTCATTTGTTACTTATCTAGACTAGTAGTTCAATTCCCGGGTCATTTATTTGATCGTTATGTTCGTTTCCCTATTTTTGAGCCTTAACAATTGAAATTGTTGGCTTTAGTCAATATTCTATGAAAACAAACACAGAACTGAGTTCAAATAGTTCCATTGGTTTTGGAACATAGATTTTATTCTAATGGGACTCTTGGTTTGGGTCTGGAGCCTTGGTTTTGGTTTCATCTCATTTTGTGAGTTTTATGTATTTTCTAGTTCATAAGTGGAATAGGGTGGAAATTTTGTGATCGAAACCTTGAATAGGAAATCTGACTACACAAGCAGCTCTGGAATGTCGAGTTATGGTTAGGTGAGTTGTTCGTTCAGGCTTTGGGTCAATCGAGCTTATTTTGAGTACTTTTTTAAAAGTCGGTTATTTTAGCTAAGTGTTGACTTATGTCAACATTTCATTGAAACAACCTCGAATTGGAATTTTTTCTATATCATTGAGTTTGTAATGTCTTTTCCATGAAATTTTCATATTTGGTTCATGTATTTCAGGATCTCTTTGGTCCTGGAGACCCAAAATCCTATTTTAAAAAGTTTTAGAATTTTTGTAACTGATGCAACTGAACTTTTTCAGTGCTATCGTGGTAAGGGAGCTTGCTCACACTAATTCCCCCCTTAGTTCTTTTAGCATGATCACACTAGTAGAGCACCAGTGGCGCTGATTCACTGGGATAGGCTTTGATGTGATCACACAGTTAAGGCGACGTTAGAGCTAATACCTTCCCTTCTTCCTTAGCACAGTAGTGCAGCTAAAGTGTTGACACGCTAATTCTTTTTTCGGTCTTCAATGTTGATGGCACTATGTACTGGGTCCTGGAATAAATACTTCAAATCTTGAATTTTCTTCATCTATTCTCTTTAAAACTAGATTTTCCTCCATTGTTAGACCTGGGTTTTCACTTGCGAGCTTAGTTGATGTTGGGGAAATTTCCTTGATTTTTCTTCAATTTATGGTAAGTTTTCACTCAAATTTCACCCAATTTAATCCTAAAATTCTCATATTCCTCAAGTCAAACATGTGCCCCCATAATAAGAGAGTTACCCAATTCATTCTTGATTATTTAATAAGCACACAAATGGGTATAAGAATAAAGTTTCAATCACTCTCCCAAAGAATTCACATGTTAAATATGATGAATCATATGATTGCCCTTAGTTTGATACTCTACTAATTTAAGAATGTAAAGCTCAATACAAATTTGGACTTTAACGGGTTGTAATGTAGCTAAGGATGGGTAGGAATTATTTTGGCCATTAATAGTGACTACAGACCCAAGTTCATTATTACATTACTTCTTCATTGAGAATTTTCTACAAATACCTATCTTACACCATGTTTGTCATCCTCAACTCACTTTATTTTACCCCCTCTCTTTAATCAAGTTCACATATAAATAGTAAGGAGTATTCTCATTCAACACAAGATTCATTTTTCATGAATTTTATCTTTGTATTACTCGATAGAAAACACATAAACCTTTACACTAATAGTTATACTTTGAGGAATCTTAATTCACTTATTCCTTTCTTTAACTTCACACTCCTTTTTCATTTTTATTTTTCAATTAAAACATTTAGGAGTTTAAGATCAAAATCAAGATCTATGAAATATAAGCAATAGGCTACAGATGAGGCTACTATAAAATAGGCTAAAGGCTCAATAGGGCCAACTAAGATCATACATTAAAGGTAGATGAAAAGAAGAATAAAACAAGGCTATCAAAAAAGGCCTATTTCATCTCCTAAACTTAACACTCTTTATGGGAAAGTTCTAAATATCATTATGCAACAAGGAATTCACAAAAACCTTACACACATTACACATTCAATTCAAGAAGGATTATTATCGACGCTCAACCAAGAAATTATAAGAACTCAACTTTAATCTAAAACATACTAGAGTCAAATAAATGAACCTAGGAATCTCAAAAGTAGTCATTCAAACCAAAATTTTATCATGTTTCACAATGCAACACAACTTACAACTTTCATTCAAATACAGTTTAACAAAAGAACTTAGTCATCAATTAGTGAAAGGGCCCAATTTATTAATCCTAATGCTTAAAATTTCCTCAAGACGACTGTCATCCATCCATCATTGGGAAAAGTCCCTAAACTATGACTAAAAGTTTAAAAATTTACTCCTAAAAATAAAATAAAAAAGATATCGGTTCAAAGGGCACCTCTTTATAAAAGAACAAAAAATAAAAACCTATGAAGTGTGCTTTTACCAAAAAGACCCAAAAAAAATAAAAATAAAACTAAAACTACTTGAAGAAAATGGTTTAAAATTTTTCAAAAAAATAAAAAATAAAAAATCCTATAGCACACTTCACCCTAAACCATAGATAGGAAGGTTTACCCACCCCAGACTTAAGACATATTTTTTCCCCAAAGTACAAATCAAGAATAAGGTTAGAGATACTCTTTGAGGCCTCTAGGCTTAGCTAATAGCATTTCAATTTCTCTTCTTTCACCAAGGAGATATGGAGGTCCCCACACTTTGCCTTTTCCATGCTTCTTAGCTCAAATTATGGTACTCAGACTTTACCAAACCTGTAAATACCAAAAACAACAAAAACAAAGGTGATACTAAAAAAACCAAAAACAAACACAAAAAGAAAAACTACTTACTATATGTTGGGTTTCCTCCCAACCAACGCCTGATTTAATGTCACTGCATGACCTATCAACTTTTCATCCACCTTGAGCATATAAATTTGACCTCCGATGTCGCACCTATCTTTTTGATTCTCTCGTAGGATGGTGGTAAATAGATGGAAGAACCAAGCATTGGGTAGAGCATATAGAACTTCTTGGCTCTTAACTAAGACATGTTATTTTGTGTAATGTCGAATGCAAAGTTAAGAATGTAGGATTCTTGTTCCTCATCCTTACACTCCTCCATTAGTTCAGATGAATCGAAAGACATTCCATTATCCAAACATAATGCCAAAAAGTGTTTTGAATGAAGCCCAACATTTCCTACTTCTAATCTTAAACCTCTGCTACATGCTCAGGTTTACACTCTTCCTCAATGTCAAACTTAGGAACAGAATGATAGTCAAATTGTTGAAATTCTAGTTCCTTCTTCCTAGGCTGTTCATATCAACAACTACATGTGATTGGACATCAGACGTCTTAATCTTTTTATTTAACTGGGCTTCAAGGTTATTTATATTTGAGCCAAATAGAGCTATCTCTAAAATTAGCTTATCTATCCCATCTTACGGTTTAACTGCCATGGTTGTAGTTGAAATTTTAATTAATGCTCTAGTTCCATTAGCCACTTTTGGCTTACTATGTTGGCTTCATCACCACTTTCTTCTAATGGTGCCTAAGTCTCTTTATATATCATGAATTCCTCTTGAGTATTTAGTAAGGTTGTACTATGTTGATTAGACGAAGTGTGAAAAATATCCTGTAGCTCTTTATGTTTGGAAATCAGTTGCTCTATGGCTTCACTCATTGACTGTATGGTCCTATTAGTTGTGCCTGTTTCTTTAAGATTTGCTTTCACATACCCATAAGATAAGCCTCATGGGTTTCATCATTATCTTCATAAGACCAGCCAACATCATAAACAACAAACTTATCATAACAGGGGCTCAAGGGAGGGGAGAAAAGGACATGACAATCAGGGCAATAACTTAAATGGCCACCGTCACTACCACATATATGACAACTATTATGTTCAAGATATTGAGTATATGCAGAAAATTCAATCCTTTGAAAAATAAAACAATTGACTTCATAGTGGTTTCCTCTGAAAACACTACAAGAATGTCCATCATTAAACCCAAACTTATCAAAATTTTAAATATCAAGAAGAGTGAAGGAAAAAAAAGGACAACTTTGTACAAAAATAGTCTATATGCAACTTGAACAAATAAGAAAAAGTTTAATCTAGATAAATAAATAACATCGAATTCCCCAGCAAAGGTGCCAAAAACTTCTTGTGACTTTTGCCCACGTGCAAGTATACACAGTCTAATAAGAAATATAGTGTCTCTTCTTAGAATCGAGATATTATATCCACCTGGCCTTGTCGTTTAACTATTCACTATACCAAACTAGTTCTCATAGTTCATCTAGGTGGAGGAATAGGGAGATATGGTGAAATTAAAGTAAAAACTAAATAAGAACTAATTACTTAGGAGTCTTGGGTTGTAACCACACTTTGGAGAATTTTGCGGTTAAGAATTACTCATTTTTCATGCCTAACTATAGTGATGCATTGGTTTAGTTATTCATCTTATTTGTTGATCACGTGATTGATAATATAGTCATGATCTCTCGATCCTATAACCACCTACCAAACTTGACGACCTAACAATATAGTTGAGAGGGGATAGTCTAACTAAGTTTGATGCATTAAAGTTATCTTCCCATATTTTATCAAATAAGGCTTCTAGGTATATCTTTATCCTAGTAAATCAATCTCTTAATGAAAAAAATAAAGATCCCTTTCCCTATATTCCATGTTCTAATCTCCCTTGTCATCTCTCGAATTCAATCCAAGAATATAAAACTCTAAAGGTAGTTAATCCTTAGAATATTAAGTATAAGAACATATGAATAATTGATAGGATAATCAATGCAAACCAAGCATAAACTATGTTAAACAATCAAGTATTTAGCCTCAACTTTGAAACTAGGGGTTTTAGCCTCTCATGAGTTTACAAATAAGCTTTAAAATGAATTTTATAAGTAAAACCAAGAGAAAACTAATGTAAGAAAAAAACCTCAACATGAGCTCTTGCTCTCCTCCTCTTTGCTCCAAATTTGAGTTAAACCAAAGATGGGTGTAATAAATGATAAGTAATACTAATATTGTTCCCAAATAACGTCCACAACAGCCCCCATATTAAGTTTTAATAATGATACATCAGTCCCAAAGTCCCTAGGTTGTTAAAACACGTTTTTACTCCCAAGGACCGAAATTGTGCGTTTTTTTCTCCCATAAATTCGATGATTTAAAAAGGTTATCAAAATAAGGCTAAATATGGTTCCGATTACTCTCCCAATCATTTAAAGTCATCCCTATCTATAGTTTTACCAATATCAAATCAGTCCCAAGGTTGTAATGCACTAAAACTCATTTTTGGACCCTTGTGAACCACCCCACATCGCGCAGCTAATTTGGTGGCTTAACCTGCGTGTCGTGAATTTGATTTTATTCCATCCTGTATAAATTCATGCTTTTACTTCTACATTGGATTTATCTCATCAAATAAGGGGCGCCACACGCCTTTTTCTTCCCATCAAAAGGTCAACTCGACCACTTTGTCACCTAGATGTTGTATGACTTAGTGTGTAGCCATTGCTTTTTTTTTTCTTCATTTTAAGCATCTAAATTTTATACTTTATCATCATGGATCAACTTAAATTTCCAATCATATCCAAAACCATCACACACACTCACCACCAAGAGGCTTCCATTAACTCACAGGATCAACTGAACATAAGCATATATTGTGCATAAATCAGCTTTTATCCCGACTTTGGGATGATGATTGATGCCTTAAAGATTAAATAAAATCTTATTTCTTGGTTAAATTTCCAACTCATAAATATCATATTCATAACCAATCACTAAAACACACCTAACCATAACACATTTGATCCCCACAAGGCTGCAAATAGCCATCCGACCCACAGATCATAAGTTAACTCAATAGCTCTTCAATGACTTTTAATTGTGAATCTGCTTCATGTTGAGTGTTTTTGTTGATTAAAAATCCTTCATAACTTTTAATAGGTGTCGAATGTTATTCAAATAGTCTGAACCTCCATTTTACGACCTCACAAGCATTCCTCAAATCTGTCACAACTAAGCTAAACTAGCATACACTAGTTTCACTGGTGGTTCTTTCTTCTTCATTACTTTGAGTATTTTCTTGTGTCCTTCACATTTTAACCTAAAAATTATTTCCCAAATATGTATAAAAAATATCATTACAAACCATTAGTCCATTCAACACATAACCTAAATACAAACACACTAACCATGCCTAAAATTGCTGATTTAGTCTTGTGATCTTGTCTAACCTTTTTTTCTTCATATTTGCAATTTTTTGGACTAAATAAGTTATAAAGATGTAAAACAAGGTACTCAAAACCTATTTATACTAATATTCACATCTATGCTCGTAAACACACTAAGTTATCCTCAAAATAAGGCTAAAATATAGGTGAGCTAAGGTAAATAAGTGCATACTTGCAACTATGATTAGCGGGATATTAAGATAGGGGATCTTGTAATACAGATCTGTAAGTTAGTACATTTATGAGGGACACTCCTTATTAGTGGGTTGTATAGTACAACATGACCTTGTTATAATACGATGACTTATTGAGTTTCTGTGCTAGTATTGCTTTGGTTTCCTGGTCGTCAAGACTTGTCATATGTTGAGGAATTATTGTCATGATATAATGAGTAATGGTTGAATCCGGGGAATATGTTTTGGGATTCACTTATTTCCAAAGATTCAAGATAGGTAAGGCTATTGTATTAGGTCCCAAAAGGTTGAATATGGCTTGTTTGGTGCATGATGAAGGTGTTCATCATCAATTTGGACTGATAGCATGCATTGAGTTAGGATAGATTAATTGGGGTAAAGTGAATGGCTTCAGTGTGGACTATTTCTATATTTTAGCTTATTGTTGGGTTAGCTGGGTTCGTGCTGGAGGTTATTTACCATTTCTTGAGATAGACGGTATCTTTTTTTGATGGGATGAATTTTTCATCACCTAAAATATGATTTTGGTATATGGTTCCTTTGGTTTTAGAATGATTATGTTGCAAGGTGTCCGGTTGTATTTCATAGGCTGGCCATCTCAATATGCTAAGATTGAGGGTGTCCTTACGTTCGGTGGAGTTTCTACCTGTAGTTAGTAAGGGTTCCATAATAGTTGTTTGAGACTTCAGATTCAAGATATCAGTGTTTGCATGTCAGCTTTGGTAGCAAGGGTGGTACGTTAGGGATTTTATGTTGGATTTCTATTCTGATACGGTTTTTCCAGGGTAGATAGTTGTGGGTATTCTCCTTTGGCTAATGTGGGTGATTTTTCAAGTTAGATGGTAGATTAGAGCTATGATAGCTTGGGTACTCAAAATGTTGGTTTCCATCATTCCTTACTATGACACTTTTGTAATTGTGTATCTTTATGGAAGCCCATTTGTGGAATATTTTAGCTAGTGATACTACTTTTGAAGTCGATGTGCCTGGTTTATGCTCTATAAGGAAAATTTAACAGTGTTGTTATGGAGAACCATTGATTGTGCAAGTTTTACCATGAGTTTAGTGATGTTTGAATGGGTTTGAGAATTATTTTCTTGGGTTTTGAGCAGCAGAGATTATATTGATAGGCATCGTGCGATATTGTTTCCTTCATCTTCTCCTGATGTTGTATGAGAATAAGGTGCAGTAGGGTCGGATTGGTTGTTATTTCATAATAGGATCGCCCAGCTGAATTTTATGTTGAAAGGGTTTACTATAGGTCGTTCAATGGTTTGCAGGTGGTTTTAAAGGCTGGTGTTTTTGGGGTTGTCATTGTCGTTTTGGTCATATCTATTCACTTCTATATATTTACCTTCTCTCAAAGTTTTAGATATATTGCTCAAGTAGTTCTCGAGAGGCGGTTCAATCATGTGTAGTTTTGATTGATATGGCATTGGGCTTGGACACCCAGATCACTTAGAAATTGGAAGAACTTTATAAGTGACAACTAGCTTTCAAAATGTTTTAGGGAAGTTTTGATCCTCACTATATTTTCTAGCATATTATTATTTCCTAGGTATTCAAATTGTGTCGCTCAAATAATATTCACGAAGCATTGTAGATATTCTACAAGATG
>JBDJHY010175997.1:0-12212 GCA_039654485.1 Withania somnifera
GTAGACTTTTTAAGCTTCAGATATGCTTACTTTGATAGGCTATCCTTGGGAATAGAAATTAGTGTTGGTACTTAAAAGGTCCTGATCTTCCCTTTATTTTTGGAAGTTCGTTTTTGCTCAAGAATACTTCAGTTTGTTATAAAGTAACTGCAATTTGTTCTGTTTGGATGGTGAGTCAACCTAGGAATTTTTAGATATCTCGATTGTTCTATGCAGCTATATTTTTATTATAAAATATTTTTTCTTAAGTCGCCTCTATTTAATGGCATGTTTTAAGACAGTCGGTTAGTCACAAGAGGTCTATTATCCGTTCTATGTGTGCAACTTTATAATTTATTACCTATTGTGATCTATGTGTTATGTTTGGTTTCATGGATTCTCTAGAGGGGAAAGAAAAATAGATTATCTCCAAGTAGCCTCTCCTTTTTTATTTCCTTTTAAGAGGTCAAAAGTCTTAATGATAGCTTCGCTTTTCATAATTTATTATCATGGATGCATAAATCAAGCTCCATGTTGTTTTCTTTGAATTAATTATTATCTCTTTAGCTTGAATAAGACAACTTTCGTAAGTGATTACAAGGTAGTAACATTCTTTGAGATTGTTAGATTTATGAAGTATCCCTTTAAACCTGAGGATAAGTTTATTTTTCTCATATCTATTGAATTGATAACTAATTCTTTTCTCTCATTTTTCTTGTGTCAACCTCTATCTGAGTCAAGTTGAGACTCTCATCCACCATCTTTATCAAGTCAATTCCCCAACCAGGCCCAAAGATAGACTGAAGAATTGAAGATCTTTAATGACCCAAAAGGTCAGTTTTACATTTTTTGAGTATTTTTAAAATATTTCCCTCTCGTAGTTCCATATATCAAAATAAGTATGGTTGTTTTGGATGTGGGATGTAATTTGAGGTAAAAGTTTGAGAATTTTGAGTTTTTGAGCCTTTAGGTTTAAAATGATCAACTCTAGGGTTCATCTAGAGTTCTAGACCACTTATCAGAAAATTGTCAGTTTTATTAGCTCTAAAAGGTCTAGTTTTGTCTAGTTACACTCTTGTTTCCTACTTAGATTTTCTGTAGTGAGTTTGAGCATTTAGATGGGAAAAAGTTAAAGTTTTAAGTGAATTTGTTGATTTGGGTTAACATTTCATCTTAGAGTGCTCGGATTAAAAATCTGATGGTTTCGTTGGATTCAGGAGGTTCAATATGGTCTAGAATAAAGTCTCTTTATTTTTCATAGGTCCCAGTAGTGTTTTGACCTTTTGGCTGAAAAGTTAGTTTTTGGTCCATTAACAAGTATCAGGTCAAGGATACCTCGTACGCGTGATTTGGTGGCACTAATGAGTCTGGAACATCGAAAATCGTATGTTCACATATATGATTTATGTGTATGGGTTTTCGAATGAACCTTCGAGATCCATTTTGAGTTTTGAAATATGGCTGGAACTATTGTCAATTAATTGTTGTATTGACCAATTTTTCAATCATTTTGCCAATAAATCAATCACAAAAGATAAATCGTCTAGGTGAATGACTTATCGATGATTGATAAATTGGCCCTGTGTCATATAAGTCGGTCCCAGCTAGTATAAATTGGAAAATTTTGGACTTTCACTTGAACTCTTCTCATTTATCATGCAAACCACAAATGAAAACCCTATCTTTGGACAAGTTGATAAAGGTTTTCAAGACTAACAAATTGGATAAGTTTCCTAAACATATTTTTGTCATATCTAAGCTACTTTAACATGATTTACATAGAAATTTCATATTTTAAGACCCAAAAGAGTGAGTTAAGGGATGAGATCAAATTTGATAAGAACTTGAGAATTTTTTGACGAAACGGAATGGGTTGTCAATGAAACTTGATATTTAGCATTCCTTAGTATTGGGAAACACAATTTTATAATCAAGTTTCAATTATGACCTCATGGGCTCGGGGTTAGTTTTTGAGAAACCTTGTACATTTGGAATTAGGTGTTGATTAGTGAATTTTTCTTGTATTCCTTGTTTGGGTTGCTAGATTGTGCATGGTTGGAGGTTATTCGGAAGAGTAAAAACACATCATAGCTTGGGTCTTCAAATTATAAGGCAAGTTGAGTGTATATGGTGTTTTATAAAGTGTTACTAATTGCCTGCTAATTGCTTTGTGATTTGGGTTAACGTGGGTGCTTCGAGATTAATATTATCTATCATGTTGGGTCTACAAATGAACAAGTTGAAATAATGTAAATACTTAAGTAAGTTGTTGAAACATATGCATACTTGAGTTGTGTTGTGAATTATTTGACTTGAATCACGTAGTTGGAAATGATGATTTGAACAAACATTTATGGCTTAGTTATATACTTATTGATGAAAATTCCCATGATAAATAATAGGCAACCTTAAAATCAGAAACCATGATGTCTGGAAAGATAAATTTAAAGGGAAACACTATTCTTGATAGTGATTTCCTATAAGAGGCCTATGTTATTGAATTTAAATCTCAAATTGGGATACTTCCCATGATTGATATGTGATATTTTCTCACTTGGTGATATTTGATCATGAGACTTAGATTATGTATTTACGAGATTATTATAACTTCTAGATATCGACTATTGGTTGACCACTATGCCTTAATTGAGATTATGGTAAAAACACAGTCGAGGCTCTGACTGATTGTCTATATTGTGAGAAAGGCATAGCCAAGACACTGATCAACTACCTATATATTATAAATACATAGTTGAGACCGACTGGATGTTTTTGTAGTTTAAAGGTATAGCAAGACTCTAACCGGGTACCTGAATTCAATAATTGCTATTGGAAAGTATCAGTGAATTGGTAAATAGTTTGGTCTTAAGATCCTTGTTGATGATTTTGGTTTTTGTTGTTGAACTTGAATTTTGTGACACTTTACTTCTATTACATGATTTTTAGAGTTGGTGTGGTTAGTTATACTTGTTTTAACAATATTAAATTGTTGTTAGGCTGCTAGACATATCTGTTAGAGGTTTTAGTATTTGGAGGATCGGTTTGGAGTTAGGAGCTTTTATTTTTTCTTTATAGTTAGCCAATCGAGGATGTTGCTAAGTATTGTTTTTCAAGTACTCACTCCTTGTTTTTCTGCGTTGTTGTGCAAGTACTGAGCCCCGGACTTAGTGACTTCTCTCTTTCTTTACCAGTCCAGGAAGATCTTGAGGATTTTAGATTTAGCTGTTGTCTTTTCATTAGTTATCGCGGATCGCTCGCCTATTTTATTTCCTATCATCTATATTTGCTTATCTCGGTCTATTTCAAGAGTTTATAATTCAGTGGGACAACCACCAATAATTCCACTTAGGTGGGTAAGCCACTTGTGGTTCTAGGTTTCAGCAGACATCCACCCGTAGTTCAGGGTCAGGTAGCGCATCTACCTATTACACATCGAGTTCATGAGCTCCATATATCAGGGCTCAAAGTTGTAGATACAGTCATTGCTGGGATTTCAGATGAGCAGCAATAGCGATACAAGAGCTTAAAAAAGATTAACCTATCTCAGTTTCAGGGTGGGAAGATCGAGGGTCCATTAGAGTTTCTTACTAATGCCATGAGTTTCTACATAGTGTAGGTTTGGTGAAGACACATGGGGTGTATTATACATTTTTGCAGCTCCGAGGTCCATCCCCACGGTGGTGGAGATCTTATGTTGATTCTAGACCATCTGGGTATCCTCTCATGACATAAGAGATCTTTTCTTAGGCATTTATTGATAGGTATATAGTGTGAGAGATGGCTTGTGCAGGCAGTTTGATGAGCTAAGATATGAGGATATGATGATTGATGAGTATGCATCTCACTTTTATGAGCTATTAGTACATACTTTAGCTATATTATTAGACGAGCAGGAGAAGATAGCTAAAATCATAAGGGGGTTGAGCACTTCTCTCCAGACTTTGGTATTTGAAACATCATATCTTCTAATGATACTTTGTATAGTGTGATTAAGGCAGCGAGAGGGTTTGAAAAGTTGTGTAGAGGTCAGACTATTGATAGCATTGGCAAAAGGACCCACCCTTATGGTCAATACAAAATAGTCACTTTAACTATTGAGTACCATCTTAGGAAGTTATGAAGATTTCTAGTGCTACCCGGGAAGTTTAGAGTGCCTTCAGTCCTACTCAGAGTTTTTATGGGTCTCATTAGAGATTTTAGGCAAGGGTGGCCATTCGGGGTCTTTGATCACTTTGTATCAGTCTGCATCCTAGGGTTCTTGATTTACCTATGGTGATTTTAGTCACATGCAGAGTTCCTATCTTTTGCATAGGTATATTAAGTCTTAACAGGCTTGTCAGGCCTCACTTGCACCAGTTAGAGCAACGGCCCCTCCAAGCAGAGGTAGAGGAGGTGGACAAATAGGGAGAGGTTCACAAAGTAGTAGGGTGCACCACAGACTGGGAGAGGGCAGGGTCGATCTCTAGTTTAGCCTAGAGGATGGCGCACATAGTTCTATGCATTTCCTAAGAGGCCTAAGGTGGATTCCTCAGATATTATGATAGCGTGTATCATCAAGATTTTCCATAGAATGTATCATCAAGATTTTCCATAGGCCTGCTTGTGTACTTTTTGATTTGGGATCTACCCACTCTTATGTCTTTGCATACTTTGCTGTTGGTTTTGACATGTTATCTAATAGGCTATACAACTTTTTGTGTGTTACCTCCATGGGTGAGTCATTATGGTAGATTGGGACTGCCTATCTCATCTTGTTGTCTTGTCGGGTATGAGTCTTGGGTAGACATGAAATTGATTGATATGGTATATCTAATGTTATTCTTTGTATGGATTGGCTTATGCCATTTTATGATGTGTTAGATTATTGTTTGTGCGTGATATTAGTGTTGATCCCCCTTTCTTAGGGTTGGTCTCTATGGTTAGGGAATTTGTGAATGTGTTCCCGAATTACCTTCATGGTGTCCCTCCTGATAGAGATATTTATTTTGGCATTGATTTGGAGTCGGGCACTAAACCCATGTCTATCCCTTTTTACTGTATGACGCCTATTGAGTTAAAAGAGTTAAAGGATCACTTGCAAGACTTTCTTAGCGAGGGTTTCATTCATCCTGGCCTGTCACCTTAGGGTGTCCCAGTATTATTTATAAAAAAAAGGATGGTTCTATGTGTATGTGTATTGACTATAGATAGTTTAACAAAGTCACATTGAAGAACAAGTATCCTTTGCCTCACATTGATGAGTTTTTGACAAACTTAAGGATGTCGCCATGTTTTCCAATATTGACTCGATATTCGAATATCGTCATTTGAGGATTAGACCTTCGAATATTATAAAAATGGCATTTCAGATGAGATATGGACATTATGAGTTTTTGGTAATGTCTGTTGGGCTTACTAATTCCTCAGTCGTATTCACGAAGTTGATGAATGGTGTATTTCAGCCATATTTGGATTTTTTATGATTGTATTCATTGATGATATCTTGGTTTATTCCAAGATTGAGGCTGATCATGTTCAATATTTGAGGATTGTACTTAGAGGTTACGGATGAGAACTTGTATGCTAAATTTTTAAACTGTGACTTTTGGTTTAGTTTTGTGGAATTCTTGGGGCACGTGGTGTCCAAGGATGGTATCATGGTTGACCCAAACAATATTGTACCGGTACATGATTGGGTGAGACCTACCTTACCAAATAAAATTAGAGCTTTGTTGGCTTAGACGGTATTATGGGATATTTCTATAGGGCTTTTCTCTTATTGCTTCTCTATTGACTAGATTGACTTAGAAGAATTTTCCTTTTTAGTGGTCTGATGAGTGCGAGGAGAGCTTTCAAAATCCCAAATCCTTATTAACTTCTGCTCCTATTATTACCTTTCCTGTGGAGGTTAAAGTCTTTACCATGTATTATGATGCATCGAGAGTTAGAATCATGGGAGTATTGATAAAGGAGGGTAAGGTAGTGTCCTACGCTTCGAGGTAGTTGAAGGTGCATGAGAAGAACTACCATACCCATGATTTAGATTTGTATACGATGGTGTTTATGTTGAAGTTATGGAGATATTACCCTATGGAGTGTACTGTGAGGTGTTCGCCAATCATAGGAGTCTTCAGTATATTTTCAGCTAGAAAGATCTTAGTTTGAGGTTGCGTTATTGGTTTGAGTTGCTGAAGTAGTATGAAATCACTATCTTGTATCATCTGGGAAAGCCTAATATGGTGTTGGATGCCCTTAGTAGGAAGTCCTCGAGTGTGGGTAGTTTGGCTTCATTCGGGTTGAGGAACGTCCTTTGGCTAGAGATGTTTAGAGTCTAGCCAACAACTTGGTTAGATTGTAGACTTCGTGAGGATGGAGAAGTTCTTGCTTGTTTGGAGGACCTCTTTTGGTAGATGGAGAAAATACGGGGGACTCATTTTGATGATGCTATATTGAGGTCGTTCATGACAAGGTAAGTCCTAGGTGGTCGTGCTTGATTCTGAAGGGGTTTTAAGCATTAGGGTTGGATATATGTCCCCAAGTCTTGTGACTTGGTTAGGTTGATCTTCGAGGAGGATCACGGTTCTAGGTATTCCATTCTCATAGGGGTGACGAAGATGTATCACTATTTGATCCAGCATTACTAGTAGTGTGGTATGAGAAAGGACATTGCAGATTTTGTTGCTAGGAGCTTGAACTGTCAGCAGGTGAAGTTTGAGCACCAGAAGCACAGAGGTTGTAATGACCGTCGGGGTCATTTATGTACTCCCACAATTTCTCAATATCTATAGAGTACTTATAGCTACTTCGGTCATCCGTTACTTTTTATGGCCGATCATTCAGTTTCCTAGAAGTTCTATAGCTTGGTTCCCTTTTTTATTCATAGCTTTTTCTGGCCTTTCCCAGCTTAAACGACCTTGGATCTTTATTTCATCAGTTCCTCTAGCTCTGGAACATAAACTTTAGTCTAGAAGGTCTTTTGGTTCGAATCCCAGGCTTTCATTTGTGATGTTGTACCGTTGAATCAAATCATTTAATTTTAATTAATAATTGTGTATTTTTATTTAATAAAAGTAAAAGCTATGATTTTAACATCTTCCTAAATAATTGACAAGTTTATGAAATAGTCTTTTGAAATAATCTATTTCCATACCTACTAATTTGCTAAAAATTATAAGTTGTTAATATTTTATCGGAGATAGCATATCAAATTATGTTGGAAAGTTATTATTTCAAGGGATAAGTTTTACTAGAAATAATTTTCAACTAATTTTGATATATTTAAAATATTGTAATTATGTTATAACAAGTCTATATAATACCTGAATATTTAAATATCAAGAAAAGAAGTTGCTACTTAGTAGCCATGGCATTGAATGGTGGCAGCACCACTACTTCATTTAATTAAATATGTACACATGCACTTTAAATATATATATTTATGTACTCATCATTTTCTGTTGGTTATTTTTTACCACATGGTCTATGAGCTATGGTCTATATATTGGTATAACTATTTTATTTTCTAATCTATGAGGGTTCACGAACCCGTTTTAAGTTGAGATTTTGATCCTAATATGCCTATAGCAATATGGGTCTAGTTTCACTCGTCTTGACATGTAGGTTACATTTCTGTTAGACTCATGTGATTTTGAACTTTTGTGTGGTTTACATTTCTAGGTAGGCTACGGCTTACTTCTTTTATATTGGGTATTTAGTGATGTATATGTTTGATAAATTTCCAGCTCGAGGTTGGGTAACTGGTTTGGAGACCCATAACTGTTGTTACATTGTCCTATGGCCTATCTTGCTGGCCTTTCACTCATATATATACCTTGGGGATACGAGGCCCTTTTCGTATGTTTCACGCCTTCTCTAGAATGTATTTGAGGTTGGGGAGAGGATAATACTAGTGATTAGAACTTAGAATCTATCTCCCCCCGACTTAGCTAGTGGCTTTTGAGCCGGTCTAGACTTTTGTTTTGTTGTGTTTGACGAGCATGCATGATTATTGGGTTGTGGACAACAGATTGGGAGGTATGGATAAAATATTATAAAACCAATTCATTTTTAGTAATAATATCACAAGAGAAGGTTTTTACCTATTGGTATATACCTTTCCACGACTACTGGGCAGTATGGAGCTATTTTCTTATTCCATCATGATATTTTCTGGTAATGCCTGTACGAAGATAGTTGGGTTTTTTGTTGAGATACGGTATATGGGATAAGCCTGGGTTTTGGCATTTATGCCTGATGATATCCCTTAGTTGGCTTCTTACGAGAGTTTTTCATGTAGGTTCGAGCCCCTCCATGGGCTCTACCAGCCTGGGGGATAATCCGTAGCTTGGGAGAGGGGTATACAATGGATAGCAGTATACAATTTGAGTTCTCCGTGGAATCCTACCTCGTGAGCCTTATTTCTAGAGGAGGAGCATACAGGGTTACTATTGGGACACGTTTACTTTTTTGCACCCTTTGCATTGCATTCTTTCGCACTTGGTTGTACTCTTTGGGCTTATGGAGGAATCTTGTTGAGTTACTTATATGCCTAGTTGTACTCACCATTAGTATGGGATGCCAGAAGTTTTTGTTTCTATCTAACCCTTGTCTACTATCTTCCTAAGGATATTGGTTACGTTCTTTGCTTTACTTGCTAAAATTGAGTCGTTGTTGGTCCTGTATTCCTCTTCATGATCTTTTACTATGCTAGTTATGTTGGATCTCTAGGTATGTGTCACGTTAGTCATGATTTTTTATGATTTTGGTCCTCTAAATTCACCCCCTGATAGTTGAACTCCCTTCATGTTTGTTAGTTGTTACCATGCTTAGTCCCTCTTACCATGTTATTTGATCACACTTTACCTTACTTATTCTTGCTTTTTCCCAGTCATCCTATGATGCCTACTAGGTACCCATTGCTTTTGGTACTTATGCTACATTTCTACATCTTTTTGTGATGGGGGTCCTAGTACAATCCAGTAGAGCAGATGTGATCATGAGGGATAGATCGGCGCTATCTCAGATATACGGTGAGTAGTTGACGTTCTTGCTAACCAATTCTCCTTTTGTTACAAAATTATCCTAGTTAGATCCAGGATAGTTATTTTGTAGTTCTTCCCCGTTGCGGGTTTTATCTTTTAACATAATGTATATAGATGCTCTACATCCACGATATAGGGTTTTGTAGATTTACCTTCTGTTATGTATTTCTATATCCTTCTCTTCTATCTTCTTCTCTTTTCTCATTTCTCTTTCTCTTTCTCTTTTCTTTTGGCACTTGGTGTTGGCCCATCGCTAAATGTTGTAGGTCGGGATTAGGCTTGTCTATATCTGCGATGTAGACGTTATCACAACTTAATTTTTGGGTCGTGATATAGTGTTATCATAGATCTAGGATCATCGGTCTCTCTAGATATAGGAGAAACTTTCTGGTAGAGTCCCGCAGATCGATATGTAGACGTCCGTATCCTATCTTCAGGAGGATAGAGTGCTCTTTGGGATGGATAACCCTCTTTTGACTCTTCTCATGGTTTTCTTTTGATTTCTTGGAGATTTACTATGCTTCCATTCTTTGGCAGATGGTTCACACGCTTTCCATCTCTAAAGGTGATGACGATCCCCCACCTCCATAGAGAGCTCCAGTTAGGGGCCTGGTAGATCCATCGACCGTGGACGAGGTTGTTCTATAATTTTGCAACCTCATCCTACACATATTTATCTACATACACAACAAATGCTTCCACCTTCTGATGAGGCACGTAGGAACATGTTGTAGCATATAAGCACAATGTTCTGCAGAGCACCCATTGATAAAGGCTAGACTTTAGCCCAGGGAGCCCCAACTCCTCATGTTTAGTAGGTACCAATGGTAGCGAAGTTTCTCCTTCACAGCCTACTCAAGAGGTGCCACCAGTTCAGACTCGGCATATGGTTTTTGTTATGACTTTTGAGGATCGGAAGATGTATAGTCATTTTATGCATGTGGGGCCTCTAAAATTTTCTGGTGACTCCAGACATTATCCTTATCAGTTAATGGAAAAGTGTGAGGATAGATTACAAAATTAGGGCTTCAGAGATATACATAGAGTGAAATTTATTGGTTATCAGTTAGAGGGGCTGCCTAAACTTGCTGGAGAGTATACAGAGAGAGTACACCGCAGTTCCACCACCTATGACATGAAGACATTTTGTGTATGTTTTTATGGCTAAGTATGTTCCCAGAGTGTTTGACAGGAGCACATGGCTTAATTTTTTGGTTTGCAGTAGGTATCGATGATAGTTACTGAGTACGAGGCCCGTTTCACTCAACTTTCCAAATATGGGACTATTATTCTGCCGATAGAGGATTAGCGAGTTTGCCTCTTTGCAGCTAGATTGAGATCAGAGTTACAGATAGAGGTTGAGTAGTTGGTTGCTCAGGGTAGTCCATTATTGGAAGTAGTTTATCATGCTCATAATATGGAGAGACTCTATTGTTCGACCCAAGGGAGCGATGATAAAAGTCAATATATCCAGAGCAATTTTAATATTCCTCGATCTTCTAGAAGGTTGTATGATAGGTGTAGACCTCATCAGCATCCACAGTAGCAGGTCAATCAGGGTCTGCCTAGTAGACCAGCTCAAGCCTTCTTACCATGAACTAGTAGTAGCTAGAGTAGCCAGCCCCCAAGGGTAATATCTTAAGGGTCTCGGGGTAATGGTGGAAAAAGTAGTTCAGTCACTGGTTTCGTTTTGGGCAAAGACCAAGTTTTTTTTAGTGTACGAGCTAGGACACTCTATCAAATATTATCTATGACATCAGTCTATTCAGCTAGCAGCACAAGCCAGAGAGCCTCTTAGGGCAGTACCGCCACCGGATAAAGATGGTCAGATAGCTACTCAGGGCATTCGTGGTAGTGTCCAAAAACACAAGGGAGGGAAAAAGTAGGAGATCAGTAGGGCAATGGGCACCCACAGTTTTATGTTGTCCCTGATAGAGCCCAGCCAGAGGCTTCTGGTGCAATAGTCACGAGTATATTAAGTATTTTCCACAAGCCATCCTTGTCATTAGTTGACTCTAGTTCTACATATTCTTATGTTTTCGTGTATTTTGTACCCCATTTGGGTGTTATGTGTGAGCCTTTTCCTGTGCTCGTGAGCGTGGCTACTCCCATGGGCAAGCCTATAATGGTGGATTATATATCCGAGCTTGTGATGTTACAATATGGGGGTTGGACACTCAGCCAAATCTTGTGGCAGTAGACATGATTGATTTTGATGTGATTTTGGCAATGGCTTGGTTATCCCCTCATCATGAATTTCTGGATTGTTTTTCCAAGACTGTTACCTTATATGTGCCTGGTATGCCCTGATGGTATGAAGGGTCCTATTTGCCACTCCCCTATGCAACTGATATCTAGTATGCTAACCAGAAGATTCCTAGATAGGGGTTGTAGAACTTACCTATCTTATATTCATGATGTGAGTGATGATCCTCCATCCCCTTAGTCTTTTCTTGTTGTTAGAGAGTTTTTTGATATTTTCCATGATGTGTTGCATGTGCTACCACAGAGCATGTGGTTGACTTTTCTATAGCAGGCACTAGGACCATTTTGATTACACATTATTATATGGCTCCAGTAGAGCTCTGGGTTATTAGTACTCATCTTTAGTATTTGATTTTCCAGAGGATTAATCCATCCTAGTATTCCCGGTGGGTTGCCCCAATGTCATTTATGAAGGAGAAAGAAGAGACTATGAACATGTGCATTGATTACAGGCAGTCGAATATGGTTACCATTAAGAAAAAGTATCCCTTATCGTGGATTAATGTGTTCTCAAAGATTTACTTGAGGTCGGGTTACCACAAGTTGAGAATTCTGGAAAAGGACATCCCAAAGGCTACTTTTGGGACCCAGTATGGACACTATGAGTTTCTGGTTATGGATTTCGGGCTGACTAATGCCTTAGCCGCATTAATGGATCTCATGACTAGAGTTTTTAGACAATATTTGGATTCCTTCTTGATTGTGCTCATTGATGACACCTTGGTTTACTCCTAGAGTCGGGAGAAGCATGAGGAGTATTTAAGGATTGTACTCCAGACTTTGAAGATAGAAGCTATTTGAAAAGTTTCAAAGTGTACTTTTATGTTAGACTCTATAGCATTTCTAGGTCATATTGTATCTTCGCTAGGAATCAATGTGGATCTAGCAAAGGTTTCAGCTATTTGTGATTAGCCTCATCCTACTTTTCCTCCATAGGTTCGTAGTTTT
>JBDJHY010176007.1:0-12212 GCA_039654485.1 Withania somnifera
CAAAGGCACTATTTAGTGACCAATTTTTATTTGGTCACTGAATTTTTGGTCACTAAAGGCCATTTTTCTTGTAGTGAATACTCTATTCATCCAAGTGAGAATAAGATGTATCGCGACCTGAGACAACATTAATGGTAGATTCAGATGAAGCGGTTTATAGTAGATTTTATGACCAAATGCCAAAATTGCCAGAGGTAAAGTATAAGCATCAAAATCCTGGAGGGTGTTACCAAAATTTTCCACCCCAAAGTGGAAGTGGGAACTTATTGCCATGGATTTCATGGTGGATATGCGTAAGAATTATAGACAATTTGACAAAGTCTTCTTATTTTATTTATGTGAAATGAAGTTTAATGCAACCAAATTAGCTAAAATCTATTTTAGGGAAGTATGGAGATTGCATGGTCTTCCGGTGTACATTATTTCTTTCAGGGGTACTCACTTCACTTCACTTCCCACTCCAAGGGTAAGTTTTATGAGGAAAATTGGGGACAATCTTAGACTTGAGTACTGATTTCTACCCTCCGAATAATGGTCAGTTTGAGAGGATAATTCATGTGTTAGGAGAAATGCTTTGGACCCACGTCTTGGACTGTGGGATAAATTTTTTCCCTTAGCTGAGTTTTCTTAACAACTACTATTACAATATTGATATGGCCCCTTTTGAAGCACTCTAAGAAAGGAGATGCAGATATCCCATAGGTTGGTTTAACAATAGATATAGTAAGGTGTGTGGTAATTATTTGGTAAAGGAGATGATTGGGGAAGTCAGGCTCATTCAGGAGAATCTCCTTGCAGCCAAGAGTAGAAAGAAAGAGTATGTTGATAGAAAGGTAAGGGACTTAGAGTTTAGTATCGGAGAGCGCGTTCCATTAAAGATTTCTCCTATGTAGGGATTTATGCATTATGGGAAGAGCGGAAAGTTCATCCCTAGTGTGGGTCAATCCAAATTTCTTAATCATATAGGATCGGTTGAGTACCAGTTGGTGTTCTACATATCGATGTTGAAAAATTACTATGCTGTCGGTGATTAAATTATTAGGTAGGACTCTGTGTCCTTAAATAAAAAATTGGCATATAAAAGAGGAGCCCATCGATGTACTTAGCAGAGACGTTCAAAATTCAAGGTCTAAATAAATCCCAATGTTAAGTTCAATGAAAACATAACATGGTTGAGAAGGCGACATGGTAAGAAAAGTCTGACATGCAGAAGATATAACCTATGCTATTCATAGACTTAGGTACCCTCACTTTCCCTTCTTTTCTTTAATAGTTGGGGACGGATTATGGGTATGATCCATTTTATTGTGGTATGTACTTGTGGGTATGTTAAAATACTCCATAGTGTGTTTTTGTAAAGTCTAGACCTCAAAAGTAGAAGTTAGATTGAAGATCTTTAGAATTTAGAGGGTGCTACCAATAATTTGAATCAAATTAGATGTGTATAATGTTGATAATCATATAGTAGAATCCCATAACAATCTATAACACTTTTTAGAATGGAATTCATGGTTCTAAAGCTCCTGTAATGTTAGTTATTGTAACAGACCTTTAGCTTGATGCTCGAGAAATAAATTTGTTATAAAATGGGGGAAAGCTGGTAGTTGACCAAAGCTCAGTGGTTTGGGTGAAATACCTCTACAAAACTACCATTGCCGTCGGCTATAACTATCACCGCTGCAACGGACTAAACCAGTACTGTTACAGGAGTAATGAAACTGCTATAGTAGTATCATTGAGTCCCAGAACAATTTTTAAACCCCATTACGGGGCCAATTCCCCATAACTCCTTTGTGAGGGAAGAGAGCAACTCTACAGTTGAAAATCAATATTTTGAGGTCCTAGCTTCATTAAGGTAAGTTATTTCCACCCCTTTTCCATTATGATCATTACAAACTCTAAATTCTTAGGGCTTTTAATGGTAGAACTAGGGTGAAAATTGAGGTTGAATCTAGAATTGCACTTAGTTTGATATTTTATGTTAAATTGTGAGTATTGATCATAGTTTTACCCATGAAAAACTAGAATTTAGTGGAATTCCTTAATAAAGTAGTAATATTGGTGGGATTGGGTGGAAGAGAATCCCAAATAGACTTGAAGCTATGAGAATAAGGTTAAGTTGATAAAAATGTGTTCTTTGCATAATTGTTTGATTTGTAACTTGTCATTATACATTGTTGTTTTCAGAATGCATAAAGGACGAAAACTTTGTGAGAAGGAAAAGAGGCCATCCCTTACTTACATTCTTGTGATTAGATTTCGGTTATGGTTTAACTTTACTTGGTAGATAGACATTAAATAGAATTTAATAGTGATTGGTAATAATATAGAGTCCCAGTGTACTTCTCTTGATGTTGTGAAGTTATTGTGTGTGATGTACAACGTTTGATCTAAAATACCAACTTGATAATCTTAACCTTTCAATTTTCATATAAAAATGCTTGTGGTAAACAAGATGTTGTAACGTAAAATCATAAGAATTGATAATGTATAAACTACTAATCATGAGGCAAGTGAAATGGTAGGTTGTTGGGAAAAGATATGAAGCCCTAATTATTTGTCTATATTGGAAATTTCAATAAGATCCTTGGCATTTAATAGTTTAACCAGTTATATGATCGATTACGTTGAAGTAAAAGGAAATTAACTTAAAGTGATCTAAAATGTAACTCCCCAAAAAGTTTATTTTTTAAGACATTGATATTGAGGCTTGAGTCTTCTTGTATGGTATGCTAATACCTGTTTTTTATATGATGTTAGTTGAAGAGATGTTGTTTAATTACTACTTTTGATTACTCAATGAGTATTGGTGATTTTAGCTTGTTATCTTGAAATATTACTTTCTATTTTGAGTTGGATGATGATACCTAGTTAGTACATATGCCCTCATAATGATTCCTACTTTTCTGTTTTTTTTAGTGCACCGAGTTTTCAACTGTCTCAGAATTGACCCCTCAATTAGCTTACCTACAGAAGAACCAAATTTAGGGTGAGCCCCACATACTAGCTTGTCGTGAATCTACTTATAGTTATTTTCTGAGTTTTGCTCGGACAATTGATTATTGATTACACTATTTTTAGACTCGTGGAGTGTTTCTAGACCATGTTCTTAGTTACTTTAGATATCCTTGACCCGTGTTGACTTTCAATGTTAGGCATTATAATAAGTATTCAGATTGTTTCATTTATTCTTTGCCATTATTAGAATTGCTAGTTTAATTATCTTGATTCACATTGCATGTCATAATTTTTTTAATCAAATTTGATGGGTAGAGGTTTAGTGGTTTGCTCACTTAGTTAACTTATAGTGGGTGTCAATCAAGGACCATTTTGGGTCGTGAAACATTATCTCTGCTAGAGCCTCTAAGTAGTAGCACTTTAACTCTTCTAGATTACTCAATTAGTATTGTGTATTACCACATATTTCATGCACCATTCATATGGTGAACATCTCCTCCAAGGAAAAAATATATAATTATGGTCATGATCATTAAAATATTATCATATTACAACTAAACAAAGCATTGCACAAACTATCTTTATTTTACAGTACTAAAATATACAAGCATAGTAGATAACACAAACAATAGAAAATAAAATTATCTCAAGTAATATAGATCCATCATCGATCATATGATCTGTTTTTCCTTAAGGGTGTTCAAAGTAATCAGCTTCATCTAGATTCATGTGCACAAAATTATCTTCAGAGATAATATTTGATTTTGCATGACTATCCATTTCTAGGATGCTTGATAGTATTCAACGAGGCGCTTTAATTTACGACATGTACATGACTAGTGTCATTTTCCTCCACATCTATGACATATATTTTCTGAATTTTATTTGCATCGCTTCACGCTTTTTGTTCTTCTTCTTATGCTTTTTGTTCTTCTTTTAGTGTTGAAGGTTATTATTTCATGCTAGATGACCATCATGATTAGAATTTATTCTTCGATCATAGCCATGAAAATAATTGTGCCACAATTTTTTTACGCTGGTGAAAATTTATCTCATTCATTCCAAAAAATGAAATAGAACTAGTGGGATGACTTTCATAAATTTTCATTAATAGGTTGTTATATTTTTAACAAATAAAAGATATAAAATTAATTCAGAGTATCTCTTTAAATCTCATTTCTCAATATTGTTGGCGTAATTCAAAGTAAAAAAAGTGAAGAAATATCATTGTCTTTGGCACAATCAATTAGATTTATGCTTGGTTTTTATTTTTGATAGTGAATGCGAGACCCATAGCATCAGGATGAATATCCGCATTTATCATCTAAGATAGGTAATTTTTGTCCTATATATTCAGGGAAAGAAATTTAAGTTTACCATTTTAGGAGAAAACTTCATATTCACTACTTCAAGAGTAAATTTTAAATTTATCACTACAAGATAAATTTTACACTAACCACTTAAGGGGAAAATTTTGAAATAATTCTTCTTAATTATTTAATATATTTTGGAGATGATCCATGTAACTTCACAACAAAAAACACATTTGTATTTATATATTTACTAAATATTATCATATTTACTTGAGAGAATGAATTGTAATATTTATTAATAGTTAATGAATTTTTAAGTGTAATATTTATCAATAGTTCTCATTCTACAAGAATGGAAATAATCATTTGAATGCGCCTAAAGCATATCAAATTATGATAGATTATAACCTTTATTAATATTGTAATGACCCTTTTATTTTTTTTAATGATCATTTCGGTCATTTTTTTATTTCTGTGCTTTTCTTGCATTTTAAAACTTTAACATAGGATATCACTGACTTTAGTCAACATCCTTAATACTAGTTTGGAATCAAATTTCGATAATTTCATTATCTCTAAGGCATGGAATTTTCCCTAGGTGGACCCTTGGTTTGCATATGAGAGCTTCTTGTGTAGATTTATTCAGTTTGACGGGATAATAACTCTTCGAGGTTGAAATTTAAATTCAGCCAACTTTTTATGATCAAAGTATTGGGTTCAAATTTTGATGGTTCCATTAGCTCTGAAATACCAAGTTTAAGCTATGTGGGCCTTTAGTTAGGTTACCAAGTTGTTTGTTAAAATTTATGTCGACTTCTGGTTTAGAGCTCGAGTTCTTAGCTATATCGTAAAAGGTTGTGAGATTTGAGAGTTTGAATTTTTAATTGGTATTCAAAAAAAGTACATATTTTTTTTATCTTTTAATTTTTTTTTGAATATTTATAAAGTAGTTCTTAATTGTAAAGTATTTTGTTATATTATTTTATAAGAGTTTTTAAATTTATTAGTATATTAATAAAAATAGGAGGTATCAATATGTTGAAAGATAAATATTAAATAAGGTAGGTACTATTTGAAATAATTTTTTATTCATTATATTATATTAAAAAATTATATTTATTTTATTACAAACCTACAAAATACCTGAATATATAAAACAGGACCTAATATTTGTGTTACCTCCACTACACGTGGAGGTGGAGCAAGTAGGCAACCGAACCACCTCCAATTGGGTGGCAAATATGTCTACTTCCCATACTAATTAATTAAGATTTCATGCAAATGTTGATCCATTTTATGAATGCATATTTATATATAGTTACTAGAAGAGGGGGGGGGGGATATTATTTAGCTACATCAAGTTATTCAAATTCGGTTTATAGTGGGGAAGTATTTCAAGATTTCTCGGAGAATCGTTTATTTTGGGAACAACATTTTTGAAAACTCGCGTCGAGCACCAAGTAAGTTTCAGCTTACTCATCTTGAAATAGGGTGTATGATAGATCTAATTATGCTATGTAGTTTCCTTTGGTTTTGATATCTTAGGTTGGCACCTTGACCTTCTTCCTCTCTTCTTCTACCATTTCTTTTATTGTTCCTTTGGCATTGTGAGTATCATGATCATTTTGACCTAGCTTTGGCCCTGTGGTGGCATTAGGCGTGACTTTGAAAGTATAAGGTGCATTGACATGGATTGGTTTTTGGGATTTGCCCTTGGGTTTGATATGTTTTCTTCTTATTAGCTTTATAAATAAAGAATAAGACCGGTGCAGGGTCAGTAGTTCAGTTCTGGTAATATTGATTGTGCATTCATGTAGTATGCATATTAAATGATTATATCATGCTTTTACTACACTTTAGGACCGAAGGCTCGGTATCATCGTTTATGAGAAAGTATGGGCTCAAGGAGCATCTTTTGATTATTATTGGCTAAATTGGTATAAAAATGGATATAAAAAGAGATTTTGATAAAAAATGATAAATAAGAAATTTTCTAAACTTGTTTTGACCCGATGGACGATCGGGAACCCTATTACTCATTTTATACTTATTTTAGTCTAGAATTCAAATCTGACACCAGGTACTGTTACCTCTTCTAGAACTTAGAGTTCTGTCCTGAGGGAGAATACCGAGTATTAGCCTTTTTCCTAATCTACACGATCGATCTGAGATGCTAATATTTGAGATATGTTGGGTTAATAGAGAGTGGTGTGCGGTCAGCGCACCTCCGTGGACCCTGCGTCTGGGATGTATATAACTGGAGAAGAGGCATAAGATGGAGCAAACATATACAGGGTAAAACCTTCTATGTTTTCTGCTTTCTAGGCTTACGAGCACCGGAGGAGGAGCGTACGTTAGAATTTTTTGTATCATGCCTAGCTACTTTCTTGCACTTATATTCTAGATGTAACATCTGTCCTTATAGGGGGCGGACGGGTAAGCATGCATTGTTTGTAACTTTTCTTGCTTATGAAGGCTTGAAAGGGTTTTACCTATGCTATTATTGATTGTTACTCATGTCTTTAGTTGTTAGTTATATCTAGTTACTTATTGATCATCCTTACCTGGTGGGATTCTTTGGTGCTTTCTTTGTATTTAGATCATCCTCCCATTACCCTATTATTGAGGTTATCGGTACGTCGTTCGATACCAATTATTTACCTTTATTACCTTTTTACTGCCTTACTAATGTTATTTATGTGAGGATTCTGGGTATATTATCTCTTTCTCTTACTTAGGGTTCTACCTTATTGTTGCAGCTAGCAGTATTTGATTGCGACCTACGTATTCCTTGATTTTTCTCTATGTAGATAACTTCCTATTTTACTTGTTTTTGACTTCTATTACTTATTTCCCTTTACTTCATGCTGTTTACTATTGCTATATCTTTTATGTACTCGTTGGGCCTACTGGATACCCATTTCTTCAGCAATTAGTACTTACACTACACTTCTGTATTGTCTTGATAAGATCCTAGCATGAGCCATCATCGTTGATGTCCTTGGTTATGCCATCTGCTTATATCGGAGATTTAGGGTGATCTCCTGGTGACCAGAGTTACCCGTTTCTCCTCAAGTGGACTTTTGCCTCCTTGTGCTCAAGAGAAATCTTGTATATTTATTTTTGGATATATCTGTACTCTGTAACTTTAGTGACTCTTGAATACACACTGATGTCAGGTCTTGGGTTGGTTTTGTTGGATGTCTATCATACTATCTCTATTTTTCTTTTCTGCTACTTATTTACTACTTTACTTTATTAGTGCTTATCGTTATTTGCTATGATATCCTGTTACTCGTAGTTCTGGGCTATGAGGATTTGTTCGCCTAAATGAGGGTGGTAGGTTCCATCAAAAACTTGAGAAATCGGGTCGTTACGTTGAAACCCAAAGGCATGAAGTAGACTATAAAGCTAAAACATAATGCAAACTAGATATCTAAATCATACTGAAAACTCTATGTTGAACTATAAGCCACATGAATGTCTGAATCATGTGTATGACTGAGATTGTTTTCTGGGTGGTTGCTTCTTATCTAGGAACTGAACCTGGATATGAATCTATGTAAGGTGCCTGGACCTTAAACGTGGAGTATCATGAGTTCATGGGACTTGATAATAATGGGGGAACATGAATGCCTATACCCTAAGAGGTATAACATAAGCCCGGAATTCATGACTTTATGGATAAGATTGAGGTTGTTGACCTGGTATAATTGCTTCATTTTCTATGGATTGAACATACACATGTTTCTATATGAAGTACATGAGCATGGGTCGTATGCATTATTAGTAGGGTGTCAAAATGAATAAAATATGAGGAACGCATAAGGGCAAAAATGGATTGGTGTCTCACCCATAACTCTTTCAAGAACTCATCACTATTTGGGTCAAGACCAAATTTGGCCATCAACTTTCTTATATTCTCCTTAGTTCAAGGCTAATCATTGTAAATCTATAGACTTATATCATATTGTAAACTAGCCTAAGCTCACTTTATTATACATGGTCGTCACATCACTAATTATGATTTCTAAACTCTCCCTAAATACTTTCTTTGCTTTGTTTATCTCTAAGGCCATAATATGTAACATGTATTCCAATTTTCATGCCTAACAACTTCCTCTAACAATTAACAACCTAGTTTTCTCCTCTTAGTCTACTAAATCACACCTCTAAATTAATATCCTCCTGACCTAACTAGAATATCATTTATACTAAGAAACTCCATTGTCTATTATAAAAAATCTCTTTAATTCCACTCTAATAATACCATGAAACACATATATATCATTCTTCATACTTAGCAACCCATAAATAACTAAACTGGGCACATATAACACTTATAACTAGGATCTCAAGTAACAACATACTACCTTGAGTATAAATCTCTCTTTATAATACGTAAGATTCTTCTTTGTCTTAAGACTGTCACTATTTAAATTATTCATATAGAAACCTCATAATCACCAATCTCATGCTCAATAGATTCACACCTATCATAAATTTCAAACTTAAGCTCTTTCACCTACCATATCAGGCATACAAAATTAATTTAACATCCCAACATACTACCTCTCTAGCTATTATCCTTTTTACCACAATATTTATCTAGAGTTCAAGCTTAGTGTTCAATACTGAACATGGGTAGTGCATTACTTTTTCTTACCACTTAAGCTTAAGACTTTTAGATTACAAATCAGGATAACACTACTCATCTAAGAGTCAATTATAACACAACCAATCATGATCATATAGTTTATTAGGTCATAACCTAAACACTTATTTATTTTAACAACCTCATTATACTTAATCCTTTCCCCATTACTTTTTATCTAAAGCTAAATTAATAACCCTATCAATTCTATAGAGTCCTCTAATAGAAACAACAAGGCATAGCCTAAACCCATAAATTTCTAAATGTCCTATCTCTTTCTGATATCATAGACTTGATCTCCCCAACACAATGAATTATCATCATAAACTCCTTTCTTAATCAAAACATTGTTTAAGTTTTCTTAACTAAAACTTCTCCTTTACATACCACCTCGTAATCTGCACCAAATCTATTACACCATAGTCAATGCCTAATAATATACCATAATCACTAACTATAAACCACTTTTAATCTCTACTCTTCGGGCTTCATATTCCCGACTCTAGGATCATTCTACCACATAAGGCTTTGACTCATAACATCCCAAATAACAATACCTTTTCGGTAATAATACTATCTAAATATTCTAAGTCCTACTTCTTTCTTTTAGGTCTCAACTAATATAAGATTTAGAGAAGGATCAGAAAACACATACTTTGGATAAACAACGATTCATATAGATAAAGGGTACGTTTCTGAATAAACAATCGTGAATACATTAATAGGATCCTCTCAAACCCTTATGTAGATTCTGGACTTTTTGATTTTTTTTTCTAAGAGAATTGCATAGATAAAAATTAGAGATTTACTATTTCTAACACCTTGAAGATGAGACATAGTTGGAGGAGTTGGATAAACACATGAATCAATATACATTTTTTAAAGGACTGCTCTATCACATGACTTAGAATATGAAATACGGAAAAAAAAATTAAATGTCTTGTAGCCTCCTAATTTTAAGTCTGTTGTACATGGCTTTTTTGACAACCTGGGACATTTGAATTTTGTGCTCTAATGCCAATTTGTCATGCTTTAAGTCTATACTCTAGAAGAGACTTGGTACTTGAAACCCTGAATAGTCCCAAGCTTACCCACGACAAACATAACAAACACAATATACTCAAAATTAGAAACTAAATAGCAAAAATATGACTTAATTTTTGTGAATCATAAAACAAGAGCTTAAAATATCAAAGACTAGACCTAATGGGATAACATTACTCCATTTTGTTAGAAAGCCTCTAAAAAAAGAATGCAAAGATTACTTCATTGGGACAAAGCCTATGACTAACTCTAAACCAATGACTGTCAGCAAAAAACTTAAAACTACTAAGTCCTCAGGATGATGAGGATCACCAACTCTAAGCTTGTGATGGAATCCATTATTTTAGACACAAAACTGCGAGCGGTCACCAATATCTACATCACATGAAAAATATAGGCAATAAAAGTATGTAGTCAGTTCAGGAAAGGTAGTAAATTTTTAGGAATGCAAATATAATTTAAATTATAGGTAAACTCAATGTAATTTGTAATGGAGGTTTCAATAAATATCGTGTTTCTTTATTTTTTATCAAATAACGTATGTGAAAAGTAAATACCAAAAAGTAAAGTCCTGTGGCAGGCATATTTAAAATCATCTAAGAATTTACATGTCGGAATTCATGTCAGATAAATTGTCAACAAGCTTAATTTTTTTATGTGGGAGCTTCTTTTAACCGACAGTAAACTATGCAAGCTACATGAAGTACAATGTGCTTTCCCTACACCGAAAAAAAGGGTGACAACTGACTAAAATTAATATCAAGCATTCACTAGTATCCTTTCATTGGGCCTCGGTAATTTCAGGCAATAAAACCTATGGTGGCAATGTAGTTATGGAACTCAGGTTATCTAAACACTTATTTTCCCAATGCTCAATAATCCTACAAAAACTTACTACATATACATAGCTCATTTGAATCTTATATTTAGAACATCTTTCCCATATCATTCAAAAATAATAATTCTTTGAGACTTTGTTACTTATCATGTTCTAGATCATATACTAGAACTAGACAATCTTTTAAAAATATAAAGTTCATAACTTAGCTTATGGAACATAAGTAAACTTTGACAAATAAACTTTCGTGTATAAATTTCACCTTCATATGGATATCATTTACATAAAATCATAGGAATTTCAAAACCATAAGTAGGAAATCTGGATTATAAAAATTATATGCATAAAGTCATGAAATCCAACAAGAGCAACAAAGAAACCTTCCTAATTTTTGTTCCGTAAAAAGTATTTATAAGATGCATAATCATATGTATAACATAAGAATTACATAAAAAATTCATGAAACAAAAAGGGAGGATTGAAAATCCTAACATAATTAAAATTTCGTGAAATACTTGAAAGTTTGGACTTGAGAATGAATGGATGTTCTAATTAAAGTCCTACGTACCTTTCATTGTAGTTTTTAGGGAAAGAATATTGATGGGGGCTTGAAACTTGTTATTTAACTTTGGAAAAGAATTTTTGGCTTGAAATCTTTGAGTTTTGAACTTTAAAAAGAGATAATTCGATGAAATTTTTAGAGTAGAAACTTGAAGGAGAATTTTGGTGAAAACCTTCTCTTTGTAGCTTGAATATTTGACTTAGGAGCTTTAGGGTTCTTGGGTTTGTCTGGGAAAAGAAGAGGATATTTGGAAGTTTTGGGAGTTTTTATTTAGTGAAAAAAACATTTTGGTGGTGTCTATAAACGTGGGAGGGGACTTGGAAAAGAAAAGGACCAAATTACCCCTTAAAGTTGCTAAAAAAGTCATTCTGGACGACCCTTGGGATGTCTCATCCTCTAGAGAAATACCGGTCAACTTCTGGGCGTCCTTAATGAAGATCACTGGAAAGTAGGACAACCTCAAGGATGACCCTTCCTCCGGTGGACGACCTGTGAACCTATGCCTGTAATCCGGTCCAGTCCGGACCGTTTGGTCCTGGGACCGGCCAATCTCCGGGCTGGATCAATTTGGGCCGGGCTAATCCGGTCCAAAAATGATTGATCTGAACTGGCCCGGCCCAAACCACGTAAACAGTGTTCAGCCAACTCGTCGTAAATAGTGATTCCGTTTTATAAAAAATAAAATTAAATGCGTTTAATTAATACAAATATATATTATATAGTTTAAAATTAAATTTAAATTAGTATGAATATAAAAGAGTTATTATAATATATTCACAAGTAAAGGATATATCAAAGATTAAGATATATTCTATATTTTAAAAAAATATATACAATATAAAC
>JBDJHY010176017.1:0-12211 GCA_039654485.1 Withania somnifera
ATTATCTCAGCATAATCTCAACAGGAGGGCCTATATTCCCCCCCCCCCCATATTCCACTCACTTCCCATCTCATTCTCTTTCTTACTCTCACTTCCCTCTCCCTCAAAGTCATCTTTGCTCTCAGTTTGGTACCCTTCCCAAAAGGCTATGATCACTCTCTGGTTAGGACACTAACTTTCAATATGTCCTCGACCCTGACACTTAAAACATTATATAGTAAAAGGTCTTGGAGTAGGGGATTTAGTAACATTACCTTCTCGGGCTCTGTAGTCTTCCTTGGGCTTAAAGTAAGACTTGGATTCACCTTTGACTTACATTCCCTGGCCTCCTCCTTAGAAGTGTTATAATTAAAGGGTGACTACCACTTTGCACCTCCTTTGTTCCAAAATGCCGAAGTGCCCTTGCCCTTGTAACTTTTTTCTACCTTCAAATTTGCTTCAAATCTGCTTTAAGTTTATTTGCGTTGTGGAAGGCTTTATTCAGTGTGTGATAGTGCTTAAGCCTTATAGGCTTTTAATGCCATCCCTCAACCCATTGGTGAGGTATATCACTGTGTGTTGCATTGTATCCTCAAGTTTGGCCTTCATTCTCAACCCCTCAAACTCATCATAGTATTCTTCCAAGCTTTTGGAACCTTGGTGTAATGCATACACCTTTTTTAGCATGTCCCCAAGATAATTTAGGGGAATATACCTCTCCTCCATTAATGCTAGAAACTCTGACCATGTAGGTATCACAAAGTCTTTATTCATGGCCCTTATTCGTACTTGCGTTTTCCACCAAGTTGAAGCGTATCTTTCGAACTGGGTAATGGAATATTTAGGCTTTATCACTTCTGTCATGTTTTTGGTGAGGAATATCCCCTCGGTTTGGAGTTTCGAATCAATAAATTCCTCTGGATCACTACCTCCCTTGAAGTTGGGTAGTGTGAGCTTTACGATATTGATGCCACCCCTAATATCACCTCTTCCTTCATTTTCTCCACCATGCAGCTCCTCCCGAGCTCCCATCCTATCCCCTCTACCCTATTTCCTATCTTCTCTACCTCTGTGGCCATGGATCCCATGCCCTGATTCCTACCCTGACCCCTAACTCCTCCTTGTCTACCTTCATAGTTTTGGTAACCCTCATAACCATAGTCATCAGCAAATACTACATAGCCATACCCTTCGTCATGCATTCATATGCTATGTTATTGTACAAATGGTCTTGGTGATGTGTATTTGGAGGTGAGTTCATAGTCATTTGTGGATAAAGTGGCTGGTGTTCATACAAAGGAGTTTGTTGTGTGAATTGGGAATAAAGTTGTGGTGGCCTTTGTGGTTGTTCATATGTGTATGGAGCTGGTGGTGGTATGGGTGGATTGTTGAAAGGATGTGAGGTTCCTGCTCTTGGAATGGGATTGGTACTTATGTGAAAGTTGGTGGATTATTGCATGGGTGCCTTCTCTTACCTACGTTTATTCATCTCCACTAGTTGATTCGGGGAGATTTTTGGAGAAGTGTCTATATCTCTACCCTAGCCCTCATCATGTGCAGTGTGCGATGACTATCCTCCACTTTGGTTACTTTCCAAAACATCCATCCTAGCACTTACACTTTCTATGACTCCAAACATTTGGCTCATTTGCTTGCTAAAAGACTCTATCATGTGTCAGAAGCTCTCCCCTTCTTCAATTATTTCGAAATGTTGTTGTGACATCGTATCCTGTAAAACTAGCAAACCAAAGTAGTAGCAAAAGCCTCTTGTTCACTTGTATGAATCGCTCAACTAACCTCGTAGGCTTCATTCCCAAAGTTGATAGCGAACTAGATTTTTATAAAAAAAAAACTCAAGGTTTTCAAGTTTTATGGAAGAATAGATCCTTATAGACACAAAGTTTTAAGGAACAACCGGACTTGAACCAAGAAGTCACAATAATTATTTAAATAATAAAAGCTCATATGAAATCATACGAAAGAAACGGACGCTAAGAACTAATTAACAACTAAGTAGACTAATTACTAGTTGTGAACTAGCTTTCCAACACAAGAAAGGAAACTATGAGTAAAAATGTAAACTATAGAACTAAACCTTAAATTGAGTTGAATGTTATGGATTCCAAGTTGTTTAGAACAATTTTGGAGCTAAATTTGATCAACCTTGACCGTTGTGAGTGAGGGCGGATCGTTGTCTAGGCACCCCCACAACCGTCTTTGAAAGAAAATTTTGACCTAAAAGTGCCCCACCACCATCCAAAGGGAGGTGACAGTCGTCCCCCTTTTCCTAACCACCATCCAGGAGGGCGGTCCATCATCCTAGGAAGTTCTGGCCATCGTCTTGGGCAACAACCTTGGGAAACTATACGGGATTTTTCCTTGTGGTCCCCCTCTTATAATTGTGACCTTATACTTGTCCTAAATGGTAATTTCACGTGTACTAACACCTTTTTAAACTCAAAACACACTTAATGTGGATCAAACAACACCAAAATTGAATATCTTCAATGATCAAGATATGAACCACACCAAGAACACCAAATTTTCAAACCCCTTCAAATTAACCCAAAATTGAATGAAATTTGATACCTAGGGTCCTAATGAATTGGGAAAGAAGATTATCAACCTTTTAAGACCAAAATAACACTTCGACTCGAGGATGATGGATCAAACACACTAGTTCTTCATATGAAGAACATGTGTAACTTCCAAAACCCAACCACCCTCAAATGAACTCTGTTTCGCACCAAATTTTGACCACATGCTCCCTGCACTATGGGGGACAAACCCCACTACTTTTTACACATAAAACATACCCGAAACTTCAACCTTATGAACCTAGTTCTTCACCTTCAAAGTCAACAATGGTGAATAGCCCGAAATAACCCGGATTGACCCTAAATTGAAGACACGTAACTTAAAACACTAGAGAAACTAGATTATAACACTTGAACACCAAATTCCAAAAGAATTTCTAAAAATTTTCAAAATTCCCTCTTTTTTTGAATTTTTTTTTATGAACTGAGGACTGTAATTCGATAGAACTAATTACTAGCCTAAACTTTAAAACTAAATGATGAGGATCGATACACAAGGCACACGAAAAAGGGGGGAGAAAGAAACAAAGAGAAAAGATATGGGAAAACTTACAATTAACCCACTGTTTTATGAACAACAAGGGACTGGTTACCCTCACCTTTCAATTTTAACCTATGAAATGATGATAATTTCCAACACACAATCTACGAAAACCAAATTGAAGTCTACAAAACAGAAACCTTCAAGGTAAAAAGAAGTTACGGTTGCAACTAAGGGAATCCACCCTCAATTACGCATTACAATTATACTGGATTATGTCGAAAAGTTATTCTATGCTAGAACTAATCTCTCAAAGGAGTTCAAAATACTTCATCAAAGTTTGAATGAAAAATACTGCAACTATAGTATTTATATCTATTACAAGTTGCAATAATGACACTTTAGCCCCAAAGCTTTAGCATCTCAAACCAGCCCCTAAAGTTCTACAATCTTCAATTAGGCCCCTCAAGTTCTGGAGTATCCACATCTTGCAACTCACAAGCTTTCCATAGGTTAAACATCTGGTGACATGGCTTGAAAAGATCTCCCCAAACATCACTTACTCCGTGTGGAACTCTTGCAATGCCTGCAACTCTTTCACTTACTCCGTGTGGAAGGCCGAGATGGGTAGGTTCTATCTATGATTGTATCAACGACCCTAAATCTCAACCCAGGACCCGACCTTAAATCTCGATTGGGACTCTTTCTCGAATACTGACCCAAACTCAAATTATGAACCAACCTTGAATTCCATCCTGGAACCCAATCCTGAATTTCCACTCGAGACCCGATTCCTAACCTAAAGCTGACTCCTGATTTGGGACCCAAACCCGACACTCAATCCGGGATTCGACCTGGACCACTGATTTGGAATTTGACCATGACTGCTAACTTGAGACTTGTAGCCTAACACCCGATACTGAATACCGACACCTAATTTGACGCATGCTCCGACCTCAATACCTAATCTAGGATCAAACCTTGACTCCATATCTGAGACCCGACCCCGTTCTCATTCCAAGACCCAACCCCAACTCCCAATATAGGACCTGATCCCAACTCCCTATCTCTACTCTAAACCCAACCTCGATTCTCGACCCAATCTAGGCTCCCAACCCGTGCTGCTAAATTTGGCCTCATAAGCTAGGGTCTCAAGTCGTTGTCGGATATGGGTGTCATTAGTATTTGGAAAGATTATACTTTGGATCAATATTTTATTCTTAAAAAAAATGATATGAAAAAAGCAGTAAATAAATTCACGAATAAAGCTAATGATCAGCAAATAACCAAAAAAAAAAAAAGCTTAACATTGTATATTATTATTAGTATTTATAAGAGATGTTAAAGAAGTTAGAATTCCATTCCGACTCAAATATTAATTGACTCGCATTAATTTATTAAAAGAATATGATTTATTATTTTTTCTTATCTATATCTTTTAAATAAAAGTCATACTTTTCTTATAATAAATTTAGTTAAATTAAGATAAATATTTAGATTCAATAAGATCAATTCAAATATTTTTATAAAAATAATAACAGAATAAAAAAAGACTAATTTATTACTTATCATTATCTTTGATATTTTACTTTTTTCCCTACGTTTTTCTTTTTCTTTTTCTTTTTTTGGTTTTTTTTTATTTGTTTAAAAAATTAAAATAATTGTAAGGTCACAGTTTTACATAATAAAAATAGGCAAAGTAGAAGAAGATATTTAAAATTAACTATACTTATTATAAAATATCATTATCTTATTTTAGTTTCTTTAGTACATTTTTTTCATTTTTATACTTTTTTATTTTTTCTGTAAAAATAAACTACTTTATCATAAATCTTACTTTTTTATTTTTATATATTATTATAGATTTTTTATTATTATTACTATTATTTAATATTCAAATTAGTTAAATTTAAATAGAACTTATAACATCTTGAAGAGATAAATTTATGAAATTTAAGAGTTCATCCATAACTCTTCAGCTGTATATTTGGGTAACTTTCAATATCATAATCTTCTTTTATTTTGTTTTACACTTTTTTCTCTTTTTCTCTTTATCTTCTTTTGTTTATCACAAATATATAATGGTTTTAAAATCTTATATAATTCACTATTATTATTATTATCATTATTATTCTTAATTTATCTTTCATTTAATTTTTAAATCAAGTGTATTCAGATATATTTAGTAACGTCTAGATAAGTTTATGAAGTTATAAAAATTGCCTACAACTCTTCAATTATATATGTTTCTAATTTAAGCTAATGGTAATCTCTTTTTCCTTCCACCCTCACCACCATATTTAAATCAAGTGTATTCTGATAAATATAATAACATCTAGATAATTTTATGTAGTAGTAAAAATTATCTAATACTCTTAAGGTTCGTAGTTTTAAGCTAATGATAATCTCTTTTTCCTTTTTTAAAAGCTTAATATTTTCAAAATTAAATATTTTAATATTTTAATTCAAGACTTTGATTACTCTATTATTAATCTTGTCCTAAAATTGCCAAGTTGCATATTCTTGTTCCCACATGGCTTCTTTTGGTGCTTCACTGTGATGCGCCGGAAGGTCATTTTTGGCATTTTTCATAAAATTATTATTTTATCCTTTCTGAGAGTTTCTTCAAGTTATATTTGGTTAGTTTACGGGGTTGGATTTGAGATTGGAGTTAAAAAAATTATAAATCTGTGGAATTTATTAGTGATTGTAGGCCTTTATTTTGAGATATTTTAGTTTTAGGGCCTCATTTAGAATTCCGTCAATTGCATTGGTTTCGGAATGTAGAATTAGCTCTATAGTAACCATCATTGTTAGTTCTAGACATTTCGTGTTGATTAAAATTCATTTGATGGGATGGCGTTGAGTTTTAAGGTCAAAGTTTGACTTTGGGCAATATTTGATAATTTAGCACGCTCGTATAAAAATTTTATCAATTCTGTTGGATCCAAGAGGTAAAATTTGATCTAGAGAAAGGTTTATATTGTGTTCCAGGAGTTCTAAATACGTGTTGATGCTTTATAGTAAAGTTTGTATATAGATAAAAGGAAATATCGGGTCACAGAGATCTTAGATTCCCATTTTAATAATGCAATAGGTCCAGAATGTTGTTTACACTCTAAATTCATATTTATTTTGCATTCATAGTGTCCCGTAAGAGTTTTGAAAGTCCAAACAAAAGTTAGAGCTAAATCTAGAACGAATAGAGGCATTGCTATACATTGGAAGCACGGTTCGTGCCTAGGCTCGTGTGAACCATGTAAGAGAAAGAAAAGAGAAGGTACGGACCCCAAGACTTAGGCAAACTTTGACTTTTCTAACAGCTTTTAATGAAGGGTATTTGGGGACTTTCGCCTACTCTTTTGTTTATATATAAGCCTTGCAGGATTTTTAGCTTCGTTTTCATAATACAAAATCCTTTTTTAATCACCTTAGAATATATTTTTATCATTGGAAAGATTCAAACAACAAGTCTCAAAGATTCAAGGCCCTTTGTAAGATTTTCTACCAAAATACCTATTATTTATGGGATTTTAAACAAGATTTATCTTTGTTTCTTATGTTTTGCAAGAATTACTTTGGGGGTTTAAAACTCATACTTATATGAATAAAACTGATACTTGATCTATTAAATTTAACCTGATTTTTTATTTAAACTTGATCTTTAGAATCCCTCAATTCATGGTGACTTGAATTTCATGAAAACTTCCCAATTTTTTAAAAGGGTTTTTGTTTTGACTTTTAGGGAGTAATTTTAGACCAAGTTAATGCATTTTATGTAGGTATTACTTATCATAATTTCTCATGAGAAATTCATTTTTTACTAAATTTCACAGAGTTGGAGGCACAACGCAAAGGCAAAGCACCTGCTTAATTACTTTCTCATTTTCTTAAGGCAAGTGGAGGCATGACCCTATTACAAAGTTATGTATAATCTTTGTTGTGTATTGTTTACTTATAATTGGTAATAATAGGCATTACTTGGGGTGTTTGTATGGTGTAGTGACAAATATTCACCCAAGCATTAGAGTCGAGCATGCGGAGTTAAAATCAAAGAATTAAAATGGGTAAATGTTTGATTACTTTATTATCTCTAATTGAGTAAGATCTGTTATGGCCCTAAGGTTCCCATGAGATGATATCTTATATTATATTTGTTCATTACTTGATATTTTCCTATGAGAGGCCTTGGTTGAATCATTGTGGTATTATATTTGATTAATTATTCGTGTGAGGGCTTGTTGACTTATTTACCATGAATTGTATCTATTTTAAGTTATACGCTCTTGAGTGGTTTATCTGAACTTACTTAATTCCTTTTTTTATGGAGACCTTGAGTGGTCTTGGTTGTGTTGATAATAATATCCTTATTATGATATGCATATGACATGCCCACTATTTATTTGTATTTGGTATTGATTAGAAGGTATGTTTGTGAGACATGTGAATTGTAAATAACAAAGAGGAAGATAAGAACAAAGGTAATGATATTTGATATACAATACCATGTAAAACGTATATATGAGATACCATGGCTAACGTATGATTCTAGCATGGTAAAAATAATGATATTTGATATAAAAGATCATGACTGGCATATGATTTCGTCGTGGTAAAGATAATGATATTGATGTGAAAGACTATGCTGATTTATGATTCCATTTGGTAAAGATAAATACATGTCATATATGGTACCAGGGTTAATATGTAATTTTGAAATGATTCAGGAGTGCATTTATCTTATAGCATTGTATTGCATGAACATTGATTATTTTCGTAGATTGACTTCGTACTTTGTGAGAATGTCTTAGTAGGATGCCTTGTATCCATTGATGTATTGTTGAATTATTCCACTTATTTGTTATCTAAAGTAATGTTATGAGTCTGGATAGATCTATATGAGATTTGTGTTATGAGATGGTTAAAATTGATATTGTTAGATTTCTATCTTAGCCTTCTATTACTATCCATTCCACGATTTTGTTTCTCAGATGTACCCTTCCTACCACGAAAAAATATGTGAATAAATACTAATCGAGATTCTATGAACTCCACCTATGAGGCCTTGTCACAATGAATGAGGTTTATTACAATGAGTTATGAAATGGACAAGAGAAGAAAATTTCCTCTAAATGGGCTAAGGATGGGATTACATACTTGATATGAATTGAGTATTGTCACTTGAGTTAATTGAAAATGTTTCATTAATGATGTCTCTATGGGATGCTGGATTTGGATGTATTGGACATCTTGGTTTTTTTATTCATTATTGGTTCTATTGTAAGGTTTATTAATGTTATTACCCCTACGCCATGTGTTTATTATATACTTTCATTATAAATTGTTGGTGTTATACTAATTCATAACTCGTAGTCTGGAGGATTGTGGTTGGGATGATTGGAGCAGTTGGTGATTCATCATTGTTTTATTTTAGTACCAGGCATGGGATACCTTCTGAGTACCCATTGTTTATTTGGTACTCACTCTCTTGCTTTTCTATACTTGTGTAGGTGTAAAGTCTAACGCAGTTTGATCACCTTCATTTTGATCAAATCCAAGGCCCATGGGTTCAGAGAGTTGAGATAGTTGTTTTTCATCCTGCAGATACTTGAACACTTTTATTTATATATTAGATCCTACTTGAGGATCCTAGACATTTGAGACTATGTATTTTTCTTTCGGTTGTATATTCCTTATATTAGAGACTTGTACACTGTGTCACCAATTTCTGGATGGTTTTATAGATGGACTTTTATATTGTACATTCTTTCCTTCTCGTTGATTCATTACTTTACACATTTACTCTTATAGAGTTGGACAGGCTTACCTTTCTAGATGGATTAAGGCATATGCCATACGACTTGAGATTTTAGGTCGTGACAAGTTGGTATCAGATCCCTAGATTTATGGGTCTCATATGTATACAAGCCAAGGGTTAGTAGAGTCTCGCTGGTCAAAGAAGAGACGTCTGTTACTTATCTTCAAGAGGCTATAAAATCTTTAGGAAGTTGTTCCCTTCCTTCTTTCATTCTTATCTTATGTTAAGTACGTTCATGTTTTGAGTTGAGGTTGTTCAATGGCAGATAACGAGGAAAGATTGGAAGCCAGAGGAGTGACTGATCCTGCCTTGTTGGGATGCACCATTTAGGGGTAGGGGTCAGAAGCAGATTCGAGAAAAGGGGTGCGGAGTTGCACCTATGCGAGGTCAGTCCAAAGAAACCTCCCCGAAGCTAAAGATTCATGAAGTTGAGTGACATGCAGCTCAGGATACTATTGCCACTCCATTGATACAGGAGACCCTACTTCAGATGTTAGGTGTGTTAGAGACTATGGCTCATAGTGGGGATACAGCTGGCATACCCCAAGGGATCTAGGATGTATATGAGCATAGACTCCAGATCAGCAGCAGCATGTTCCTATGGTTCATGATCTAGTAAGACAGCCACCCATTGTTCACAGAGACGAGGGTATACAATTACTATGTATTGGAGCCTTGATTGTTCTTTGAGCAGCTACATCAGACGATGAACATCATCATTATGAGAAATTTAGAAAGATAAGCCCTCCAACATTTCTGAGTGGCAGAGCAGATGAGCCAATTGTAATATAATTGACTATTTTTTTATAAATAAGTTCCACTTCCTCCTTCTCATGTTGATGTTGTCGTCATTATTAATATTAATATTATTGTTATTGTTATTGTTATTGTTATTGTTATTATTTTATTTTATATTTATTTTTATCATTATTATTGTTGTTGTCATCATTATTATTATTATTTTATTTTTATTATTATTGTTATTATTTCTACTATTGTTTTTGTTGTTGAAAGAACTAGCCAAATATATTAAATTAGCCAATTATAATATAATTCAATTATAATATAATTAACTAGTTTTCTTATAATTAAGTTACACTTCCTCCTTATCTCGTTGTTGTTGTTACACTTCTTCTTTTATAGTTGGGCGCTCGTTATTTGCATATTTGAGCCAATCCAAGTGTGAGTACGTATACCAACATTTGACTTTTGGCCAATTAAATCAAGTTCTCTACATAAATAATTATTAGTTGCTTTTAGCATTTATTTGTTCCCAGTTTTTATGCACCTATTGCTTGCTTCTCCAGGCCAAGTTCTCATAGATGTAGTTGGAAGTCTATATTACGTTACTTTCGAGGTACTTTTGAAGCATTATAGTCCATAAGAAGATGTTTGGACAGCTGGTGTCGTACTTATTTCTTCTCATTTATGTATAGTTGTTCTATACAATATCGATACACGTTTATATACCATTTATATAATATCAATTACATTTATACACTAGCTACAAAATATCAATACATAGCTTTACACCATATATATAATATCAATACACATTTATACAATATTGATACATATTTATACACCAATTATACAATATCGGTACATTAGACATACACGATACAACTACATATACATCATATGTATATGTTCATACACCGTTTATATAATATCCATAGACATTTATACAACATCTATATAATCGATACATTGTATATACAATACTTAGCTATTTATACAATATTGGTACATTATATATGTGTATATATATATATATATAATATTGGAGAAGTTGTATATGTAATGTATGATTGAGATATAAAGTTGAGCTATGAGTTTTTAAATTGAATTTCCTTTGGTGATTAATAATTTTTTGGGGTAAGTAAAGATTTTATTAACCAAAATAATTTATAACTCAAGAGAAAAGGAGAAAAAAATGTCATGTATGTTATAAACAAAGTCTCATACCTCTATATCTATGAACACCTACCTAAAGCACCAACACATCTGAGCAAAAAAAAATACATGATCTATATCTAAAAGAATAAAGCCTTTTGTGAATAGTGGTTCACGCCCAAATGGACTCGATAAAAGAATATTGAAAAATGTTACACATTAATTTTTCAAAGTGTAAAGTGAAAATACTAGGCTAGCATTAATTAATAAATTATTATTTATTAAAAAAATATTAAGTCATGGCTAATAAATAAAAAATAAAATAATTATTTAGCCATGGTTAAATAAAAAAATTAAAATATTTAGCCATGGTTAAACCGTGGTTAAATAGAGAATTTGACAATATTCTATATAATTATTTTTCTAGCTACACTTTTTAAAAAACAAATTATTTTGATCCATATTTAAAATTATCCCAAAATAAAAAGGAAAAATTACGTTTACATAACCCAAAAAAAAATTACACCAGCATAGCCCAATTTTGACACGGTATACACATTTATACAATTTTATATATTTATTGTACATAAATTTTTAAACTTATATAAATGTGTATAAAAATATAAAAAAATATATTTATACGTACTTTTATGCAGTTATACAAACTTATTCAGAATGCTTTAATATTATGCAATATACACACACATAAAAAAATTTTTTAAAAAAAAAAACAAGAACAACAACAAAATCCGAAAAGTGTTAGGAAGTGATATGGCGCTTCACTTATTTGTGTAATTTTTTTTATACTTAGTCAAAATAAGAAAATAATTTAATCAAATGGCTATAAGGTGTTATTTTCCCAATAAGTAAAATCACTAAATAATGGAAACAAATTTTTTGGAGTAGAATTTATAGATGAATATGTAACTGTAGTCATACAAGACCTTTGGATTGCAGATACAAATGAATTTCATTTATGATTATTCCTTTGGATTGCTTAGCTTTGACTTTGGACCAGAATATTAAGTAGATCCTAGGTGTGATCATTAACAAAAAATTATATTACTTTTTTAGAAAAAGTATTTTAAGAAAATTAGAAATATAGAAAATATATTCAAAATCCGTTTTTTTCAAGAAAAATAGAAAATTCGGTTTTTCAAATTTACATTAAATTTGAAAAACTATTAAAAAGTACTTTTTAAAAATTTTCCTTTAAAATATACCAGCCAATTTTCTATAATTTTCACATGATATGATGTTTACTTTGTGTATACTGGTTGGGAAGAAACAACTAATGATTCTCGTATTTTTTATTATGCAATAGTTAGAACCGAAAATAAATTTCCTATTCCAACTGGCATTATTTTTTTTTCATATCGATCATTTTGTTCATTTTAATAAAATTTTATCAGATTTATTATATGATAATTTTTTATATTT
>JBDJHY010176027.1:0-12211 GCA_039654485.1 Withania somnifera
CAAACAATGCGAGTAATGAATGCATATAGTTTCCAAAAAGTAAATTTGAATGGTGTAATCTTGTACCAGGAGCCTGCGCCTCAATAGTTCCAACCATGGGGTCTGCACCCTATTTGTGTAAAACTAGTAAGGTCCCTAACCCTTAATTCCAAATAAATGGAGTCCTTGACCCTTAATGCAGCAGCCTAGAGGTTCGCACCTCTTAATCTATAATAAGCTCCATACCTTGCGAGGCCCTACCTCGATAGTGCCAAAAATGTCAATGGTGCAAACAGTACAACTCTACGATAGTTAAAAACCTTAATTCATTATACTAAAAAAATAGTGCTTTGCCACTATGTGTTCATGGAATAAGTATACATATAAGTATGAAAGCCTCATTTTCATTTGCTATTAGGCCAAGAAAAATTCAAATTTTAGTTAGTCCCAAATATACCTCTACAATAGCTAGTCCACACTTGTACTGAGAGTACCAGTGCTCATAATGTAAAAAGCATTATCGAGGCAAAAGAATAATAATAAAAGGGAACAAAACAACAGACTAGGATTGACCCAAGGCCACCAACTAAGAAATCATCTCACTCACTCCTCATGCAGTGGCTTGATCATAACCAATAGGGTCCAAGGTCGCCTGCAGAAAGGCCAAGATACACATATAGCCCAAAACCCTCTACGTCCCTCCACGGGACCCCTAAATGCAAAGAAATAAGAGAAAAATTAATTAAAGCAAGGTAAGTAACATAACAACAATCCCATACAGATGGCCACACCAAAAAGTATTCTACTGTAACCCAATTTAAAGAAAAGTAAACCTAGCCTACCCGGGTGCCTGCAAGAATCCCTGGTAAGCAAGCAACCTTATCCCACAACTTCAAACACAGCTGAAATTACTTGAAATTAGCAAATCAGACATCTAAGGATCAAAACATCTATACAAATATTTCCAAATGCAATATGGGTCAAAAAACAAACCTAAAGAACAAACCGCTGGCCCTGCGACCCTACAAAATAAACCAAAAATATCTGTATGAAGGCCTAGTTCAAGGAACATGTGGTTTAAATTTGAGGTCAATTGGACCATCGGAAAGACCACAATTTTCCAATTAATGTTTATGGATAAGGTGCAAAATGTTGCATCAACCAAAATGAGAGAAAAAGAAAATGAAACCCATCCTTATAGTGATACACAAACTTTTGTGTACTCCCCAACCACGTACGAACAATCCCAAACAATTCTACAAGAAATTTCACCCAAATAGACGAAGACTTTAAAGAGAGGGAGCTAGAATTTTAAGTTTAAATAGTTTCTCAACTGCTAGAATTGCTATATATAGGAACCGATGCCTCCAACATGATTGTGATCTGGTAGCACCCAATGTTTCATGATCGCAAAACCATGCAACAGGATCCCGAAGCATAATCTCTTGAAGGATGTGATCGTGACCTATACTCATCATGATCACGATGAACAATAATTCAAGCCTACAAAGATACTGGACCTATAATATTAACAGCAACAAAACCGTTTTTCTACAATTCCAAAATCTCTTTATAGGGGCTCGAAATAGAACTGGGAAAATATTTTAGGAAACCAAATATGCATACGGATGGAAATAAAAATCCAAATCTAAGGAATCATCAAAATGGCCAAAGGTGGTTGCTTAAGAAAAGGACCACTGGATCAAAAAGAGACAAAAATTCTAACTTTCCATAGATGCACCCAAAATTAGCCCGGGCACCTCCGAAAGTAAACTATTGACTCAACTAGTCAAAAATCAACATTCTAGAGCTGATGGAAGCCTTAGAATCCCAATCCAACATTTTAATAACCAAGACTCACCCAGGCTCCAAAATGAACTTTCGTTGAATTGAATTTTCACAAAAATAGCTCAAGCTCAAAACGAAAACCCCGGGACATGAAATTGACGTCAAACTAGACCAAAGTCAATGTTTTAAAGTTAATGGAATTTTCAAAATCTGATTTTGAACACATTTACTAAGAATTCACTCTGAAGTTCTATAATTTCAAGGTTAAGCCTTCAAAATAGGGAAACTAAGATAAAATGCTATAAGACTAATAGGGAACCAAACTAATGGTATTGTAAAGTCCTAAATGACTTGTGGATGCTAACAAAAAGCTCTACATGGAAAAATATGAAAGGAAAGTAAATGACCAAATAGGTCATTACTTAAATAGAGTACAAGTTTAAAGAGAAATACAACATCTATCTCAATGATATAAAAGGACAACATAAGAGATAATTAAAGGTAAAAGATTATCTCTAGACGCCAGTAGCGATCACCTACCTAAGAAACAACAATAAGGCTTGAATTAGGAAATTAGTATGACCACTCTAACCCGGGGTCTACAAAAAATATGAAGAAGTGTAGTATGGGTATAGAAAAAATAGGTACCTAGTAGGCTTAATAAGAAGACATAGCTCATATAAGAAATAAAAATAGCAAATATTCAAAAAAAGAATACAACTCATGAAAGACAAACAAATAGAGCAAGTAAAGAAAATAGCTAACAGGACGATACATACAAATGTCGTAAGTAATGCGCTATCCACAAGGAAGATTCAACAAAAATAAGAAAAGAACGTACATGAATCCATGCTCAGCCAATGGGGAGTGCAAATAAATAAATAAAATGGCAGTATATATTTAACCTTAAATAATGGAAAAGGAAATAATAGCTAACAACAACAAGAATAGCAACCCAGGAAACATGATAAGAAATCCAACAAGTATAATTTTATTGCACAATAGTAAATAAATGACATAATGAGTAAAGGAGAATCCCCACGGTGTCCTATATTACAGAGAGATACAAATACATAAAGCTCACCTGATAGCCTCTGAAACAACAAGAAAGTACATCCAAGATAACAAGTGTGGAATGTAACATATACATAAATGCATATGATACTAATACATGTGAAATATAGCTGTGCATGCTCTTCCTCCAATACTCGTAGGTCTGACAGGCGGATACCCATGTAAGGAATTTCTTGTATACCTAAAATTATATTGTATATCCCTCCCACAAGTTACATGCATGCTAGTTCTGGGATGGCGGGGTCCATGGAGGGCCTCCCTGCATACCATCTCAATAATTATTTGAATCTTAACTACAATCTCAAATAAGTGCTCTGGCTTCCCCGAGACTAAAACTGATATAAGTCTACAATGTCTATCACTCAGGCTTCACCTAGTGTAGTAATAACTCAAAATTGTGATTATATATTTATTATCTCATTTATCATAAAAAACTTGTAAAATATCTCAATTTTAATCTCATAATATTGAAAATGGGCCCACAAGTCCTTGTAAGGTTTGAAAATTAGTGATGTCAGGCTCTTGGACATAAAAATTAGAAATTAATGCATAAAAAATAGTTTTCATGATATGATATTCTCAACCACAAACAATAGGTCATTATTTCCTAACATCCCCGTACAAGATCAATATCTACAACACAAATAACCAACCAAGTCGATGTCTAGGACTTACGTACATTCCCAATAAACCTAAATTTCTGTTCCAAAGTCTATCAAGACAAATCAGGGACACAGGGTAACTATAATCATGATGCAAAACAATATATAACCAAGAAGCAGACTAAAAAAGCGGACAGGGTCATGGAAACCAACCTTGAAAATATTAACTCAAGGATGGATAAATATTATAATTATTTCCCATGTAAGTCCAGTCTAAGATCAGTAAGCCAGCCTACATAGCTTCCAAAGATAAGTTAACAAATATTGAGTAGAAGATGCCCAGACTACCCCAAAACTCAAAATTGTACAAACGAGCTCAGACGATCACAAAGCTAGTAACACAATAATCCACACATTAATATGAGTCGAACTATACACATAAAGCTAAGAAAATATCTTGGGTCAAAATATGGGCCAAAAGGGGCCTACAAGACTACCAAACCAAAGCCTAAACAACAGGTATAAAAGTATTCCCCACATCATTGGAACTCATACACAAAATTTTTATCTAAGAAAAGCGAGATATTGGGTTGAAACAACACAATAAGGTGAAGAAAAAACTTTGAGAAATAAGGAAAATTTAAGTGAAATTTGAAGAAATTAAAATTGGAACTTACCAATAATTGATAAAAAATAAAAGAAACTACATTTCCAATGTCACCCAATAGCTCATGAAATGACTCAAAAAATTTAATTGAGGTTTTAAAATGTTTTGGATGTGTAAAGGATGATCAAAATGTTGAAAATAGTAAAATTCCAGGTATTTATACGTGGTGAAGAAATGTCCTACACAATTGCGAGGGTCATAGTCGCGATAGCATAGTAGAACCTAGAAAGCCATCATGATCATGTGAAGGCTTGACGTGATCGAGTAGGGTATTAATATAAATCTTCTCGATCACATGCAAGGCCTTTGTGATCTTAAAGAAGGGGACATTCCTGCATAAGCAACTGATGTACGGATAACGTCTAAATGTACTTCCCAATTTAGAAATATCACTGTCATTATTCGTAAACTTACCCAACTCAGAGTCAGGGTTGAATCCACTACGAATAGAGTGATAGATTTAACCCACAAGTGTTAAAAGTCTTATTTTTTTTCCATTGTATATATAACAAGTAACTCGGGGGGTTTAGTTATCTTTTGTTTCAAGTATACCAATGTACAAGATATAGAGTTAATGAAGTAGGTGATTTGATTTATGAAATGTCAAATATTAGGGGTTCATAGGGATGTTCTAACACGGGTCAAAAATGCATAATGGATGTCCTTCATTAGCTTTTTCTTCAACAAATTTTATGGATAGAAGAGGTTTACAATATATTTGTAATCTCTAGATCAACAAATACATTGCACCTTGAGTTTTCTCAAACCACAATGCATGCCTTTTAATACCAATAGATGGATCTCAAGTAGTTAGCCTATCTCTAGCATTAACCATTAAATGAGATGTTTTCAAGTCCATTCTTTTATTATCTTCTTCTAGCTTCTTTTATTCTTACTCAAGCAATGGTGGAAACTAAGTGTCGGGGTTTACAATCCCAAAACTAGCAATTAAACATGAAGAGAATACAAGACCCATAATCAAAAGTTGAATTTAGAAGATAGAAGTAAGCAGCCAAACACATTTTTGAACCCATTAATGTGCACCCCTAAAATATAGAGAATTGTCTATTATAGAAATAGAATAATAAAATATATCCATGTTTTCAATCTCATGGTCTGCCATTAATGCCAAGTTCTCAGCTCAACAACTCAAATTACAAGCAATAAATATGGGGGTTGAAAACATATGTTCAAAGCTCCTAATAACAAACTAGTGTTTTTGTTTCTAGAGAAAGAATATTCAGATAATGATGCTAAAAAATATCTCCAAAAAACTATTTATATGTCCCTAGAAATGTGCAAATCAAAAGACAAATTTGTCCCCATTAGTATTGTTTGTTTAATGTGCAACCGCACAATTGGATGTGCAATTTGTACAATTGAGCCTCACAGTAAATAAATGAGTTATGTGTCTCGATATGCTATTTTATTACGACTTGTGAGGTCACACATTTATTGTATGGTCTGCATATTTAGTCAATGAGTTATATGACTTTATCCTGATTTGTGAAGTCGCACATTTATTATGCAATTCGCATAATGCCTTCAGGGATCAACATCTCTCAATTAGTTTTACAGTGCCCGTGATTTGCAAAAGTTTTCTCATTCCATGGAATAATTACTCTCTCATTTGCCCTAAATCATTGTGGCCTCATTATTCCTATAAATTCCATACATAGGAAACTCATTAGCACCAAAGTGGTTTTCCAAAATGCTCTAATCAATCAATATTTTTCAATTAAAGGATCAATAAGTTTGTATTTCGCCATCTTATCAAACCCCCAAACATAAATTATTATTTGTCCCAAACAATGATATCTAGTTTTTGAATGCAAACAGACAAAGACCTAAGCAATATAATTATAGATAAGCATGATCATGGCAGACTCACTTAAGAAAGACTTCTAGACTACTTGACTATGCACAACTTGAAAAATACTTATCAATAGAAGTAAAACTTTGTTTTTGAAAAGGGTACGGTGTATCCCACAACTCAATTATCGGGTATCCCAAAAACTAGAAAAGAACTTTCTTGACTTGCCTTACTCTCAATATTTTACATTCTCATTCAAGATTGTTGATTGAACTAGAGGCTGAGCTACTCTTTAAGAGGTTAGAGTGCCGCACAAAACTAAGAGAGGATCTCATATTCAATGATTCATTTGGATGCTTGGGATGTTGTATGGATAAGAATCTAATCACTAACTCTTTAGTAGATGTTCACATGCCACTAGTAGAGCCATAGGCTTGCCCAACATGTAGTTATCCATTAATGTAGTCCAACCAGGTTAGGAATCTTTTAGGACTTTCGGGTGGGGCACTACTTACAACAACGCGAGGATCCCATATTTAATGATTCATTTGGATTCTTGGGATGTCGCTCAAAAAAATATCTAATTACTCACTCTCAAAAAGATGTTCGCATGCCATTAGTAAAGCCATAGTCTTTCAAAATTTTTAGTTCTCCACTAATGCAGTCCAACTAGGTTGGGAATCTTCTAGGACTTGCAGATAGTCCACTAGGTAGTAAGGTGATCAGGTAGGTAGAATTTGTGATTCGGTTTGACACATTTCCCTTTCTATTTTTATTGTTGTTCTTTCTTTCTCTTTCATTCTTTCCCCTTTGCTCCACTTCAACCCTTATTATAGATTCTCCTTTTCTTTTCTTTATCACCTTCCTTGCTGCCTTAGTTGTGCCTTTATTTAATCTCATAACACCTCCACTCAACCTTTTTTTTAGTAGAGGATGAAAATACTCATTTTTTTATTGAATTATGTTTGTGCTTATGCGCAAAACTTAGTCCTTTTTCCTTCAAGCTTGTACCTTTGGAGCTCAAATGGGATGAAGTGCCGGAGTTTGTGACATCACACCTATGATATGTTATGGTGTTCAAAGAAAGGATTTTAGGCTTAACTGGGCTAGCTAGGGTCGTTGATGAGGGTATGATCTCCATTTGTGTAGGGTAGTGTCCTAAAGAAATCCTAAAGTCATTTTTCAAACCAAGCGTAGACTAGAATTTCATCTAGACTCACAATTTGGGAAAGTTATAGCTTATGTTGAGGCAAGTGAACCCACAAAGGTATCACCTCAGAAGGCGCTCCATCCCTTATTTTTTGTCAGTATCTTGCTTAATCAACATTGTTGAATTTGATTAACATCTCCAATTATTATTTTTTTTGGGTAGAAGTTATGTTAAGACAAGAATTTGTAGTCCCAAGCACAAGAAGATGCCTTATGTTGAGTCTATTCTTATTTATCCAGCCGCACACACCCAACTTTCCCAAATATTTACTTTAAAAAATATTTTTCAAGTATTTTCCATTTGTACATGACTTTATGCATGAAAACGAGACATTCTCCCTTAATAGGGTTGCCTATTCTCGTCTATCATATGGTATTGCCACTCGGTTCAACACTAAGAAAATAATAATTCAAAAGAAGAAAATTCAACATTTTCTACTTGGAAAGAATCGTGCCATAAGGAAAACCCTTGGAATTTAGTTTTACTCCATATTCATATTCGGTGACACAAAAATAGAAGTGCATGTCATGCGCATGAACCACAAATTCAATAAGCTCGATGGGGTGCCTACTCCTACGCGAGCTTAATGATTTAATATATGATAAGGAAAAATAGAATCAAAGCTAACACATGAGTAAGCTAATAAACCAAAACTACAAATTAAAGTATTTTTTCTCCCACACGAGCATAACCAACAAAAAGAAAAAAATACAAATAATCAACAATGCCCCTATATAGGCAAACAAACCAATTACTAATATTCAACAATGCCCCCACATCGAAAAACAAAAAAAATAGTACTAGTTATTAATTGCCCTCACATAGTCTCATAGTTATCAGTTATCAAGAAAGCCCCCGAAGGAGCATATCATAGTATCGAAAGAGATAGACCTCAATAAGATCCATGTTCCACTGTAATAATAATTGCAATGAGATTACCCCACCCCACCCCCTAAAAATATGGCAGCATTGTCCCCAATTCAATCAAGATAGTAAGAGTAGAGTTTAGAACTCCCTTTAGCAACTACTGCTATGGTGGTTAGCAGGAAGAATTGATAATGTTGGCAGCTAGATCATCGCCAAACTTCTAGGTTCCTTGGGATGAGCATAGGAGCTAGATGAAACAACCATTTGTCTGTCGTGCTCATCTACAAGAGAGAACTTTCGAGCGATCTCAACTTGTTGTGGCTTAGTTAAAGCATCTCATCTATATGGAGGTCCTTCGTGCCCTCTTTAGCATCCTCATTAGCCTGAATTTCTTTGGTACCTGCACGTATTTTATCTATTGAGTTATGAATATCAAAAGTAGAATTAAAATCCTGTTTCTACTTGATATTTTTCACTTCCTCCTTCAACCCACCAACCTCAGTTTCCAACACCTTCACTTTTGAAAAAACTTAGACTTTGTAATAGTTTCATTTCCTTGTCCATCACCTGTCAGATTATTTCAGGTAGTTTTTCCATCAATGGGGCAACTGGAAATTTTTGCAGCCACTAATACTTCCCTGGGCTGAGATTGCTGCGTAGGTGGCATGGTAGGCAGAGGTTGTGGTATAGTGCTTGATCGGATGGATTAGCTATAGTTGTGGCATGTTGTTCTTGTGGTTGGCTATCACCTACATTCTCCTCATTTGGGCTTGAGGTCCAAGAAATGGATACACTATCATTGTTCTCAGTAGGAATGTAAAGGTCCTTCTCACTTACTCAGCATTTATTTGAAATAATATTTTCTTCGACCCGGCTGGCGTTTTTAGTTGATCCTTGATTCGGAGATTCTTACCCAAACAAGACCATTTATTAGGGATACTGAAGAGTCGTGACACATCATAGATACCAACATAGGGAAGGATATAACCTCTTGTTTTTTTGTGCCTGTATGCTTATCTCAGTTTCCATAATCTTGCCCATATTGTTTGATATGCCAATCATGATCAGGGCTATGAGGATGAACTTATGAGTTGATGTCTTGGTGTCATTGGTGGTGGTCGATCTAAAACGTGAACACAAAAGTTTGAGTAATGCTGGGCCTCAATTTTTATGTCTCTCTTATTGATTTATCCCTTAGAAGTATCTCACAATAGTTTTCCCTTTCCAATGATAGTAGCAACCCACGCATATTGTGACTTGGTTGTACCCATCTTGTCCTGATAGATGTTGTCTCTAGGTACGTTCGCATACATATTTGGATTGAGTTTCTGTGAATATTTACCAATATCTACTCCTGAGTTGGTATTCAAACTCAGGGAATAATTCTTGCACCCCTGCCAAGTCAAAACATCTCTCTTTATTGAATCCCTTGTTGAGTCATCACTGTATATCTTTTCCATTCCCTTGACCCCATACATGACCATATTTCCTTCTTCAGATTGTTCCTCCATTACTTTCCCTTTGCCTCTTTCAGTTTAAGTAGCACTGGTAGGGTTTCTCATGGGTGGTACCATTCCTGCAAAATCATGTTAGTCGGACCGATAACCAATACACAACATATGGGATTATAGTTCACGAGATTTGGGAAGTGAAGTAATGTCGGTATGTGGACCACATACCAAATTATGAGGTCACGCAAGTGTAGGTGGTCATACAACTAATATAATGGCTCTTGCAAGCCAAATGTCCAACCCATAGGGACACAGAATTATGAATTAGTTTCACTAAGTGATTCGTATAAGGACTTATTTTACAGTGCAAATTGGTTGATCAGGATAAGAGTTGGGAGGTTTGTATAAATCTAAAGTAAATAAGAGGAAAGAAGTAAGAACTAGATCAAAAAAATTAAAGTAAATCAATATGAGTAATGGTTCTAGGTCTATGGCATTACACACACACACGTATACAGACTCGACTTCAATAAGGACACTTGTTCCGTTGATTATTGGTTTAGGGGTTGAAGTTATGAATATGTATTGATAGCCCTTTAGTCACCAATTACTTAAACAATAACTACTCTAATTGGCATGTGTTAATTCTTATAAATGCATTAACGTTTTCATCCCTATTAAAACCAAGCGAAGCACTAATTACACGATTATGTCTTAGTCATTAGTTGTGTTGTTAATCTCAGATTAAGGTCAATAATATAAACACACTCCTACTACTCCCAATCACTCATAAGATTATTGGATTCAATAACCCTTGCAAGCCCATGATTGATTCTAATAGTGGCCAACAATTAGAAATGTAGTTATTATAGAGTAGAAGAACAATTAATTAGCTAAAACAAATACCTTCTATCAAATCATACCCATTCACGTGTGTTAACCACAAGCCCTAGGAAAAGGGTGTTTAGGCAATACAACGCATATTCAATTCAAAAAAAATATAATTAATCAATACCATATGAGAATTGAATGGACAGATTCACCCTATAATACTAGTATATGTCTCTTGACTTGTGGTGTTTTCTTCCCAAGTGTTTCACCTTTCTCTAAAATATCATAGTACAATTCCTTGATGAGACTAACAATGAAAATAATAATCCAAAAACTGCCTTAAAACCCCTCTTAGGGGTTATATAACTCCCTAGGTGAAAACACAAAATTATCCCTATTAATCTACTTTAAATAAGCTTTCAGCCACCATCAACCAAATGGGATAATGAAAGTGTACTATTTAATCCCCCCCATACTTACACTTCCTACAATTCATTATATCATTGCAATAAATTCAAAGTGCAATTTAAATTACATTACCAAAATAAAGAAAATTAAATAGTATATCCATAATAACAAACCAAAAAACTGGAAAAAAAACAAACAAAACAAACAAAAAGTACAATAATAACAAAATAAAGAATCAGAGATGCTTCCCCCCTCATACTTAAAATAAAGCACTGTTGCCAGTGCGCATATGAAAAGAAAAAGTAGGGTGAAGAATCCCTGATCAAGCGTCATCGGAGTACCCAGAATCATTTTCATATTTTTTGGGGATATCATCGTCCGTTGGCTCTATAAATTGAGGCCCCATCCTGCACATTGTTCGTGCATGCTCATTCAGGGGGTATTGAGTGTGGAGGTTCTGAATCTCAGCATCTGTAGCTGGCCGACCACCAATCTGGAGCTGCAACATAGTGGAGCCATACATGAAATCATGATAGCTCTCATACATGGCATTCCTCTCCAACAAAATAAGGCGTTCGCCACCTTCCGTCTCTCCGACCCCCTACTAGAGGTCACATCCACTGCATTAGCTGCTGATGGATGAATCACATCTGTCGGGTCCTCCTTAACATCCCTCCCTCTTAAGAAACCGATAACCAGTCCTCCAAAGATATACCGCCATCTGCGGCTCCTACGGGCCTTGGACATTGTTGAAAGGATAATCCCCTTGACATTAAGCTCCATGCCGGTCATTAAAGCATATATACAATGATAACCCATATGTGAAGGACTGTGGTATGATAGTTGAGTGGCAACAAACAGTGGCTGACAATCTTCAACCAACATCTTGCGTCCCTGTTGAAATAAGAGAAAGGGAGGGCTGCATGACAGCCCCTAGGATCCCGGATCCACCGAGCTTGAGAAGTTGGGCCACATAACATGTGCCAAATGTGTTGGTATAGAGGGTGGCTCCATAAGTGGCGCAATAGCATCATGTCCACTTTATCATTTGTGCCCAATATGTTGTCAATAGATGGGGTAGTCCACCATACTATGTGTGTCACGACTCGATATCTCGGATCATAATGGCACCTACTATACCACCAGTAGGAGAACCAATCCCCGTAGTTCATAGCCGAAGCGGAGGACTACTACAACTAATGCAGAAGAATATGAGAAGAAATAGTAAAGAAATAAGGAATTGCGGAAAACACCCAAGACCCGATGTTAATGTCAAACGAACCACTAGTATAGATAACAACGGTAGAAAATATACAATATCCAAAGGTATCCGAAATACAATGGAGATAATAAAAAAATATAAAGCTGAAGAGGAACAAGATCAAGCTGCATGCCAAGCTCACCCTGAAACTCTGATCTGAGAAGGAACGAACGATTAGCGAGATGAATCACGAGCGGGGACCTGTACTCTGATCTGCACAAGTGCAAGTGTAGTATGAGTACAAGCCGCCGAAGCAACCT